>JAUMHN010440139.1:0-11497 GCA_032360265.1 Heliamphora ciliata
TGGGTGTTCAGCTCCCTCGGGGTCATAACCCGTAAATTGAGTGGTTACGTTCATGGTGCTCCGTATAGAACCTGTGTGTATTTAGGCGATCCTACGATATCTGGGGGTTAGTTACTGGATAGGGGTCTATAATTGCTACCTCTATCCTCTTGTGATTGGGTCGATACATAAGATCATATTCTTCTATTCCGCGATGGTACATTCTGTGAGTGAAACGATGTGAATCCCCTATCCAGGCTGTGACCGCGATGACCGTGACCTTTTCATCATTGGAACGCATTCGAGACGAGTGCTTAAGAATCGACTTGGTTAGATTGGGGTGTCTACAGTTGCCCCTCTTTGACAAAGCTTGCAACAACTAGTGGTGCAAGTAAATGTCAAAACTCCAGAGATAAACTGATTGAATAAGTCGCCAATCTTAAACATAAACAAAACATGCAGAAAAGCATGGTTGAACTCAAATTTTCATTGAGGTTCCTACGTATCCCATTGTAAGGGATCAGACCGGTCGTTGTTCATGGGGCAATGCATATGATGCAAGCAGGCTAATCATGATGCATGATAGGTATAGTGTAATACAAACAGGTATGATACGAGAAAATTTTAAGGTCACAACATGGACCGAGGAATTAGATATCAATTTTAGGTCGTGAAAGGACCGATGAGTCAGTTTAAGGTTATGAGAAGGATTGATGAGTCAGTTTAGAATCATGAGGAGGACCGAATTCTTATAGGAGAAATTTTTAGGTTATGCAAGAACTAGTAAGTCAGCTTAAGGTCATGAGGAGGACCGAAAGTTCTAGGGGCATTTTAAGGTCATGCGAGGACCAACAAGTTAGTTTAAGGTCATGAGGGGGACCGACCATTTTGAGGGGTAGTTTTAGGTCATGCAAGGACGGAGGAGTCAATTTAAGGTCATGAGAAGGATTGAAGGGTCAGTTTAAGGTCATGAGGAAGAACAAATGGTAAATTTAAGGTCATACGAGAACCGACAAGTCTATTTAAGGTCATGAGGGGGACCGACCGTTTAAGGGGTAGTTTTAGGTCATGCGAGGACCGAGGAGTCAGTTTAAGGTTATGAGGAGAACTGAAGGGTTGAAGGGTTGAATATTAGTTTAAGGTCTTGAAAGGACTGGTATGTTAGTTTAAGATAATGAGGAGGACCGATCATTTAGAGGGGCATAAAAGAAGAGTTTTGGCTAATCAAACCGAAACAAAGGTTACAGATGCTTGAGGGTTGATGTTCAAAAGAAGGGGGAATCAAAACATAGTGGCCAATACTTTACAAAAGTGGTGGCCTGGACTATTTGCCCTAGGTTATTGGCGGCATGAACATGTAAAATTGGCGGCCGTATGAAATGCTTGAGAAAAGTCGCAGCCATTAGAAACAATTATGGTGGCTCGGGCCCAGATGTGGTGGCCGTCAGCTTTAAAAGTAGCGGATCTCGCAGCTGCAAGGTCGATAGCAGTACAAGGGTCTAAGGAGTTTTGAAAAACTTCATTCACGCGAACAAAAATATCGAGCTTCTCTCCTTTCACTCTTTTGTTTCACATCTCTCTCACTCTCAATCGCATCATCTCCCTCTTGCGCTCTTATCTTTCTTATCTCTTTGGCTTTCGAGACAATGTTTCTACTCTTGTTCGTAACCGTGATCTTTTTCGCGATAGTGGGTGGCAATTTTGGCTTTGTGGATGAGGAGGGTGGCGCCGGTGGTAGCGGTTGTGGTGCGATTGGTGGCAGTGGTGATGGTGTGGGAGCCGTTGGCAGCAATGGTGAGGAGGCAGCGGCGGGTGGTGGTACCGAAGGTGGTGCGGTTGGTGCCGCCAGTGATGGTGGTGACGAGGACCTTCTACTTGAGGGAAGAGGCGCGCTAGGCATACCAGAGCATTTTAACCCTGCCACCTACTTCTCGCTTTGTCACCGGTTGTCGAGGTCAGCGATGAAGCACTTCATTCTTCCGGACATGATTGCGGAGTGCGAGGTTCTCCTCTGGCGTCGCGAGGATCACCTCTCGGCTAAGAACCTTGAGGTAAATCAAAACTTGAATCTTTACATGCTTTGTGGATGTACACTTGAACTTGATTATTTTGGGTATTCAAATTTGGTTGTCTTGTTTAGATTAGATTGAATTGAATTTGAATCGGTATTTGAACACTTGACATGGATCCTGAAAATTGAATTTGAGACTTGGACTTGATTAGGTTAGACCTTGACTCGAATTGGAATCGAACTTTGGAATTGGATTGAAATGTACCTTTAACTTTGGACTGGACAAAACTTTGAACTTTAGACTAAAATGAACTTTGGATTAAAAAAAAAAAAAGCAAACTTTTGGATGAATCTTTAAAACTTAAAACTTGGATGAAAACGAAATTGAATCTTGGATTTGAATTAACCTTGGGATTTAGGTGAAACGAACTTTGAACTTAAATTGAAAAAATCTTTAAACTTAGGTAAAAAGAGGATCTTGGATTGGACTTTGAACTCGGGTTTGAAAAATGGACTTTTGGATTGAATTATGAACTTGGATTTGAAAAATGGGCTTTAGCTTCTAAGTTAGATCATATTTTTGAAAACGGGGCTCGTTTGAATTGAATTTTGAGATTTGGATTGAATTTGTTTATGTTGAATTTGGAAATGAGTTGAAGTTTGGTTAAATTTGAAAACTTTTGAGTTTTGAACATGACATGTCTTGGATATGGATTGAGTAAAACCTATGTTGAGTCGCATGCTCAAGATGTGTTCGAGTCTAGTCTTTTAGAAGTTAGGTTGACTTTACAATAAAATTGAGAGTTTTGGATGACAATTTGAAGTTGAATTAAATTTTTGAATTTTGAATTTTGAAACGAAACGGATCTCGTTGAATTTTGGATTTAGATTTGTGTTTTGAACTAAACTAGATTTGAGCAGAGTTAAATCTTTGGTTGAACTTTTGATTTGAGGTTGGATCCTAACATTTAAAGATTGATTTGCAGGAAGTGGATTGTTGGTTTTGGGTTTTGTCTTTTGCTTGAAACGGATTTAGTTTTAACGAAGTTCTTCAATTTGAAATGGATTGAAAAACAACTATCAGATTGGCTAGAAATTGTATTTTCTTGAAAACTTGAAGTTCGGGTTCCCATTGAACTTTGAAGTCAGATATCAGTGTTTGTAATGAATTGGGCTCGTCACTACTTTTGGACTAGGGGCACGATTTTGAGTCTTAACTGAAACAATTTTGATTTAAAGTGAGATTGTGTCACTAAAACCTGAATTATCCTAAGTCTCATCTGTTGAGGATGAAAAACGTACTTCGGATTGGATTAGAAGTTTGAAAACTCTCCTTTTTGTTTTGAAAATGGGACAGGGCCTGAGTTGCATAGTTTGGTTTTGAGACTTTTTTTGCGTTGTTTTGAATACCGTCGGTTCGTTTCATCTATCTTGTCACATATTTCATTGTTGTTTCTATTATCATTCCCATTTATCATTGATTTCGTTATTGTTCCTGTTGTTATTTTTGCTTATTAATGCATTTGTTTTGTTCTTATTTTAGGCGAGACTGCGCATTCAGGGCTTCGGCGGCTCATCTGATGTTTTGGAGTGGTACACGGCCCTTTCTCAGCACAGCAGAGAGATTGTTAACCGGGCAGGCTTTGACAGCTTTATCACCACGCTGGAGGGGACCAGCAACAATTGGGTCACTCTCACTGCCTTGATCGAGAGATGGTGGGACACTACCAACACTTTTCGCCTGCCTACCCTTGAGGTTACACTCACTCATCTTGACTTTTCTCTTATCACTAAGATCCGAGTGGGCAGCGACCCGATCCCGTTCGATCCTAACATTTGCTGGAGCCCCGAGGCTCTTACCTTGTTCCTCAGTCACGTGCCCCCGTCCATTGACAAGGGGAGCATTCGCTACACGTGGCTGAAGAAGACATTTCGCCACTTCAAGTGGGTAGCTCGTGCATTCCTTCTTCACATGTTCGAGATAACCTATCCCCGAACTTAGAGAACATGGTGCACTTGCATTATCTCACTGTGATGCTGGTGGTGGATCAGATTGGCTCTTAAAACTGGGGAGGAGCTGCATTGGTTACTTTATACGGATATATGAGTGCGGCCACCAGGACCTCCAATCTAAGCGTAGGCGAGTACTGGCGTATTTGGGAGGTATATCTGCTTTCTCTTCTTCATTTCTCATTTCTCAATTTCATATCTGCATATCTGCTTCAACTGTACTGATGCTTCTCTTGATTTTCTACATCTCTGGGCCTATGAGTTCCTAGGTATGCGCCAGCCAGTGAACTCTTGCGACGACCCTCTCGTGATCCCTCGGGCACTCCAGTGAGTTAAACGATATCGGGGTACAAAGCCTGGCAAAAAGAATATAGATGACGACCACCACTTCTTGGGCACTCTTACTCCTGATCAGGTATGTCATTCATGCTTTCATTAATTTCCATTTCTTCATTTCTTGTGTATACTGCTTGCTGACAGGTTTTCTTGCTTTTCAAGTCCATTGGGATATTTGGGTCAGCATGGAGGAGCAAGTCGATGTCGACCTGATGCGAAGTCGAGAGGCTACCCAGACTCGCGTCTTTCTTGAGGGGCCATTCTGTAGAGAGTGGTACCTTAGTGAGCGCATTGTTTGGCAGTCCTTGGGGTATAATCATTTCTATATCATGAGGACACCTTCGGTCGGGATGCGTCAGACTGACACCCTCCACACTGTCGAGATTATCTGTGCCGTGGGAGGCATTGACGATGCTACGCTAATCAAGGGTGAGGAAAATGACTATACGGTCTTTGCTTGAGAGAGGCTCATGCCTACCATGGGTGCCCGTGTTGTCGTGCGGGGGCCTCCTCCTGTTACCCTCAGTCTTGTCCATCTTGAGTTGACATATATGGTGGACACCTTTGTAGACGGGAATCTTTACTAGATCCGAATACCCAAGCTAGGGGCCCAGGAGATTCTCCCTCCCCCCGGTGTAGAGCAGGTATGACATCCTTCCCTCTGCTTTCCATATTACCCCTCATATCTGACTACACTGATTCTCATGACTGATTCTGATATCTGACTGCACTGACTCTCATGTCTTCACTGATTCTGATATCTGACTATACTGACTCTCATGTCTATACTAATTCTCATATCTATACTGATTCTGATATTTGATTGCACTGGTTTGATTCTTCTCTTGACAGATGCCCCCGGAGTGGTGCGACCAGTGCCTTCACCTAATCTCCGGGTTGAGGGTATTGGTTCGTCGCTGGGATGCTGTTTTTCGAACCCAGGGTATGGAGCCTCTTGCTTCTCAGGGTGGCCCTGTTGCGGTACTCAGTCCCTTCTTGCTCATATTTACAATTCTGTATTTTTTCCTTTCTGCTCATATTTATCTACTTTAACTGATGTGGCCCTTTTCTTCTTTCAGTGTGGACGTGGCGGAGGGCTAAGGACTCGTGGCGGTCGTACGACACCTGCTGCTCTAGTCACACCACCAGCGTGGACTTCCGCTTCCACTTTTGTTGTTGCTACTTCTTCAAGAATTGGGACTTCCAGCACGGTGCATACTGGCACTAGCACAGAGTAGGGGACAGGGTCGATGGGGTCGTCTGACGAGTCATCTCAAGATGACTACGTTGTCCGGAGAAAGAGGACCCAGCAGGAGTGACTGACTTGCTGCTGTTCTACCATGATTTTTCTCTTCTTTACTGTTCATAGAGGCTTGCGTGCCTATTCTTGTTTGGGCATGCGTACCCGTTTGATACATTTTGATACTCTATTCTGGTTTATTACACTACTCTTGGTACACACTAATACACACCAATACATTGTTCTTGATACACACTGATACACGGCTCTCGATACTCCCACTGATACACACTTACATACTGTTCCCGACACACTACACATATACGATGGATGGGGCTTGCGTACCTTTGGTTCTTCTTTTGGCCTACACGCTACGACACACATACGCACATTACTTTACATATGATAGGTTAGGCCATCGTGCCCTGTGGTTTACACTTTTGATTATCACGAATGCCTTATTTTTATTACATTATGAAAATCATTTTTGAAATGCCTGGACTCTTATTATGCATGATGTATGATTCATGAGTTGAAACCCTGTTATATAAACTACTTTTCCTTGTTGCGAGTTGTTCATAAGTCGTCAACAACGATTTGGCCATGCTGGTAAAAATGGGGACAAGCTGTCAAAAGTTCTGCATAAAAAGTGTTGTGGCCGTGAGAAATGATCTTGTGGTCGTGGGTTTTGGATGTGGCAGCCTGAACTTTTATGGAGAAAAGTTCACGGCCTGGACTGTGGAATATCATGGCCGTAAGTTTTTGGAGGAAAACATGACGACCGTGAAGAAATAAATTGGTGGCCGTCGAAAAAAGATGGCGGCCGTGATAAAAGTTTTTGGCGCAAAGCTTTGAGTAAATTATATGGGTTCCCTCCATTTCTGGATCTATAAAAGGGAGCAACTGTTCCAGACCCCACTGTTCTAGATATATTGCATTTTCTTTGTTTTCTTCATGGTTCACTCTTACAACAACTCTCTGTTGGCTTGGATAAGCGACTTTTCTCCGATTAAGCGCAAAAACTTCCTCAACTTTAGTCAGGATGGACTGTTCTCTTTGCGAACCCTGAGGGTCGTTTGGCATTTTCTGTAAGGAGTAGCCTAGCTGTGGGACCCCGAGGTACATGTATTTCGTTTCAGTGTCAAGGAGTTATGTCCGACAACGGAGGACTTTTCAGCCATTCTGGAGATTTGGAGCCGAGAAGTGGTCATAGTTCCTATGCCTTTCTCGAGTCCTAGGGACGGGTTGATGCAACTTTATGGTTATTCCAAACGTTAGACTTCTCTCATTACCCACGATGGATTTCTCGATATGGCACGGATCGTGGACCACTTTGGGCCTCGGGGATCTCTTGGAGACTTCTCTTTTCAACTTCAGCGTTGGTATGCTCTTTGCATCTATCTTTTGGCTCGTTTCCTCTTAGGACCCTCGGACGGGTGGGCTAGCTCTTCCTTAGTAGATGTGGCTCATCAGATTCATTAGGAATGGGATCCTGTCCTATTAATTCTTACCGAGATGCTCCTTGGGCTTGATGTAGTCCACAATGAGGGTGCCCATTACTTGGCTAGTAGTGCTCTCCTACTCCAGGTAGCCTCTCAACTCTCCTTTTTCTGTATCTCTCTTAAGTTTTTTTTTTCACTTAGCTCTCATTTTTCTGTGTTTTCTCTCTATTTTCCCCTCATCTCTCCTTTTTCTTTATTCCTCCCTATTTTTCCCTCAGCTCTCCTTTTTCTTTGTTTCTCTCAGATTTGGATGATGGAGAAAGTGAATCTACAGGAGAAGCCCATGTCTAACAGTTACAGCGTGAAATCCTTCACTCATCTTCAGGTTTATCACCTATGGTCTACTAAGGCTGCTTAGAAGGATTACCAAAGTTCTTTGATCGGGGAGGACATCTCTTAGCTATGCCCCTAGCTGAAGATATCTTCTATAACTACTGCGACTGTGGCTTACTCGGGGGTTCTATTGGTTGGCTTGAAGTTGGTTATTTTCTATCATCCTTATCGCATTCTTCGTCAGTTCGGGCATACTCAGATCTGCCTTGAGGCTACTGTGAGTCATCTATACAGTTCTCTACATCGAGCTCCCTTCTTGGGTTAGTACCAGCGGGCTTGACATTCTCAACTGATAATTTCAGTCGGCAAAGAGTTTGACCGCAGGCTTTCTGAGAGTTATAAGGCTTGGAAGCGAGCGGACAAGAGCACAGGCTAGGATAGGAAGGAGATGCGAAGATGAAAAAGACTTGACTTTGCTTTTCTTTGCTGTGTTCTAATATCTTGCTTGTTTTTTCTCTTAATTTCTTAGGATGAGGACTTGCAAGCCTCTCTTTCTTTTGAAAATCGTATTGGTAAAACTCATTAATGAAAATTTCTCCACTTCTAATTTATGGTGTCCTTTAAAACTGTTCTTTTGATTTTTGTCCTTACAATCTAACCACTTTATTAGAAAAACTCTTTACATCGACCCTGCTACTTGAAACATGGTTGCAAAGGGAGAATTTCAACTTAAAGGTTTGGGCCGAACTTCTGATAGAAGCTGCCTATGTATCCCAAAAAAAGAGAATCAGACTATAACGTAGTTCGAGACTCAGGTTACACTCGAGTATTGATGCTCTCCTTTTACGGGCTTCCCCTTATGGGTGAAACTTTTTAAGCTGGTCTGAGTTAATGGGTGCAGAGAAAACATTTCTATCCAGATCCATAAAGATTGCAGCGCCTCCTGACATCAAGGTTTTGATGAGATAGGGTCCACTCCAATTGGGTTTGAACTTGCCTCTTAGATCAAAGATTGGAGCTCTGATCTCTTTGAGGACTAAGTCACCTTCCTTCAAGTTTCGAGACTTATCCTTCTTGTTAAATGCCCAAGTTATCCTTCTCTGATATCCGTGAACATGAAATAGGGTTCTTTATCTCCTTTCATCAAATAGGAGTAACTTTTCAAATCTGTCTCTCTTCCATTCTAACTCGAGAATATTACTTTCAACCATTACTCTTAGAGACGGGATCTCCAATTCTAAAGGTAAAATCGCTTCCATTCCGTAGACCAAATCATAGGGTGTTGCTCTAGTAGAAGTTTTAATCGATGT
The DNA here is from genome assembly GCA_032360265.1 of Heliamphora ciliata. Classification (NCBI taxonomy): domain Eukaryota; kingdom Viridiplantae; phylum Streptophyta; class Magnoliopsida; order Ericales; family Sarraceniaceae; genus Heliamphora; species Heliamphora ciliata. The sequence goes on from JAUMHN010440139.1 coordinate 8,662, forward strand.
TCGGAATCCCCAAAGCATAAATGGCAACTTTTTCGGCTAATCCTTGCTTCCTTATATCGTTTTCTATAGGATCTTCTTCACATTCTTATTTGCGGCTTCTACAGCTCTGTTACTTTATAGTCTGTATAGTGAAGACTTATGGCTGACAATTCGATACTTCTCCAAAAGGTCTAAAACTTCTCCTTGAAAGTGGGAACCATTATCAAAAATTATCTCATGTGGAACTCCGTACCGACAGATGATATTTTCCTTGATGAATCTGGCTACTTGGGAGGCCTTCAAGACTGAGTAAGAGGCAGTTTCGACCCACTTCGTGAAGTAATCGATTTTTACAAGAATAAACTCGTGTCCATTTGATCCCTTGGGTGTAACCTTCCCTATTATGTCGATTCTCCAAACTGAAAGGTAAGGTCATACTATAAAGCTGAGAATGCGGTACATGCATGAGATTTGCGTGGAGTTGGCATTTTTGGTATCTCCAGACAAACTGGTGGCAGTCTGTTTCCATTGTTATCCAGAAATACCCTTGGCGCAAGATCTTCTTAGCGAGCATCATCCCACTCATGTGAGGTCCGCAAACTCCTCTATGAACCTCTCTCATCAACTCACATCCCTCTTCTGTGTTGACACAAAGCTTATTGACTTCCAGATATTCTCTTTTGTACAGTTTTCCTCCACAGATTACAAATTGTGTGGTGAGTCTTTCGATAGCTCTCTGATCCTTTTTACTAGTTCGACTAGGATATTCTCCCTTCTCAATGCAATTCTAAATGTCGTGATACCATGGTAGCCCATCATTGGCTCCTTAGGTAACAGCCATGTTGCTGATTGCAGGTGTATCCGTCTATTGAATCTCCAAAGGCCTCATTCTTATCCCATGTGGTATGTCTATCATCGACGCCAGAGTGACCAAGGCATCAACGGATATGTTTTGTAGTCTCGAAACATGGGTGAACACCACGCTTTCAAAGCAGAAAATTATTATTTTAAGCTCTCAGTGGTACTGAACCTGCTTTTCTTCTTTAACCTCCCATTCTCCTTTTGCCTGAGATACAACTAAAGCTGAGTCTCCTATGACCTCCAAATTTCTTGCCCCTAGTTCCAAGGATGCTTCTAACCTAGCTAAGTAAGCTTCGTATTCGGCCTAATTGTTAGTGACCTCAAAACTCAACTTGAAAGCCAAAAGGATATGGGAGTCATCGGGGGTGATGAGGAGTATCCTTATCCCGTGTCCGTATTGGTTTGAGGCTCCATCGAAATAGAGGGTCCATAGACCCTTCTCAATCTTCAATACCTACTTATCAGGAAACTCAAACTCGGGCTCTTCTTCTCAGTTGATAAGGTGGTTAGCCAAAAACTCTACTACGACTCTCTCTTTAATTGACTTCCTTGTGACATACTACAAGTCGAATTCAACCAGCATGAGTAACCAACGAGCCAACTTTCCTGTCAATGCTGGCTTATTGAGGAGGTACTTGAGCGATCCATCATTGAGATTTGAACAACTTATATGCTAGCATATAATGGCATAACTTCTTGAGTGCCCAGACTAGCGCCCAGCAAGTCTTCTCCAAAGGTGTGTACCGTCGTTCACATTCGGTCGTCTTCTTACTCAAGTAATAGATAGCTCTTTCTACTTTGGCTTCGTCTTCCTGTGCAAGCATACACCCCATTGTTGAATCAATCACTGATAGGTATAGTATCAAAGGATTGTTGCGTTCTGGTGGTGACAAAACTGGAGGATTTTATAAATAGTTTCGTATGGCATTGAAGGCGTCTTGACATTGTTGATCCCACTGAAACTTGGTCCCTTTCTTTAAAAGCTAGAATAGAGGTTCATAGGTCGTGGTTAATTTGGCAATAAATAAGCTGATGAACTAAATTTTTCCTAAGGAACTCCTTACGTTCTTCTCAATTCTTGAAGAAGATATTTCGAGGATGGCCTTGATCTTTGATGGGTCTACCTCTATACCTCATTGTGAGATCATGAATCCGAGCATCTTTCCTACTGTAACTCTAAAGGCACACTTTTGTAGGTTCAAGCGCATTCTGTACTTTCTGATCTACTCGAAGAATTTTCTTAGTGTGACGACATGCCCTTCTCGGGTTTTGAACTTCACGATCATGTCATCCACATATACCTCTACTTCCTTGTGTATCATGTCATGCAATAATGTGGTCGCAGCCCTTTGATAAGTTCCTCCCGCGTTCTTTAGTCCGACCGGCATGTTCCTATAACAATAGGTGCCATAAGGTGTCATGAAAGTAGTCTTCTCTTGGTCTTCTGGCGCCATCAAGATCTGATTATACCCTGAGAACCCATCCATGAAAAATAAGAGCGCATTTTTGGCAGTCTTGGCGGTTTTATCTACCAATACGTCTATGTGGGGAAGAGGGAAGTCGTCCTTAGGACTGGCCTTGTTGAGATCTCTAACGTTGACACATACTCAGATATTTCTATCTTTCTTTGGTGCTATGACGATGTTGGAAACCCACTTCAGATACTCCGTAACCATGAGAAATTCAGCATCTATCTGCTTGGTAACTTCTTCTTTGATCTTGAGTGCCCAATCTGACCTAGTCCTTTAGAGCTTCTGCTTGATAGGTTTGGCATCGATAAAAAGAGGAATTTGAAGCTATACGATGTCAAGGTCTATGCCGGGCATATCTTCGTAAGACCATGTAAAAATATCTTTAAATTCTTTTAATAAAAAGATTAGTTGTTCACGTTCCTCTAAAGACAGCGTAGAACCAACCTTAACCATTTGTGGATCTTTTCATTGTTAAGATTTATTAAAACAGTTTTTTCAATTATAGGTTTACCTCGCATTTTTTC
>JAUMHN010440150.1:0-11497 GCA_032360265.1 Heliamphora ciliata
AACTAGAAAAAAATGCTTTCCACGTGCTTTAAATAATATTACTTTTCAACAGTTTTTATATATAAAATTACTTTTCAAGAGTTTTTTTACTTAAAAACTCTTGAAAAGTTTATTTATTTAAGCTCTGTTTGTTGAAAAATATTTTATATAAAATAATTTTATAAAAATATTTTTTTTATTTATATTTTTTGATATTTGATTAAAATTTAAAAATTGAAAATAAGAGATGAGAGTGATCAAAAGAAAAAAAAATTCGAGTGAAAAATTCCAAAAAAATTTTGAAAGAATTTATATAGGAAGCAACTGTTTTTCATTCTCTTATTTCATTTGTTAAGAGAATGACCAAATACAACAATAATTTGATAAAAGTTTCGAATGTACATTTCAAAATTAACTAAATTAACTTATGAGTTAATTTTTTATAAGTTAAATTTGATACAATGAGGTTAAATATTTTATATAAATATTATCAATCAAATAATGAAAAATAAATAAAATATTTTATCCTAAAAAATTTTATGTCAAAATAAACAGAGCCTTAGTCTCAATTGACCTTTTTTTATATATTTTTATATTTAACTTTTATAAAAAAAACTAAAAAATTAAAAAATCTTAAAAAAAATAACTAGTCCAAATATATTTGTCACGTTTTTTGTCGGTAACGTGTTCAACCCTTCTTTCTAAAAAAAAAATCGTTGTTGGGGAGGATTGAGATCGTACTGCGCCCAATGGACAGCACGTTCATGTTGTACCTTAAAAGTTATGTTTTTCAAATAATTGTTTATGATCCAATTCGTTCATTACGTAGAATTCGTCAAGTTTGTTTAGGATGTGAAAAATTAAATTCATCTGATACCTGTAACTAAGAGATTGGGTAATATTTGTTTAATAATATTTTTTAAATTATAATTTTTATTTATTTATTTATAAAACAACATTAGAAGATCTTACTCAATCACATATCTATAAGTATCGGATGAATTTAAATTTTTACATGTTAAAAAAACTCGACAAATTCTACGTAATCAACAAATTAAATTATAAAAAATTATTCAAAAAATGTGCCATTTAAGGCACAACACTGAGCATATTGCCTATTGCCTATTGAGGCATAGCATGCTCACCAGTTCTTGGAACTTTAACTTTGTTTGGTCAAATTTTTTTTTTAAAAAGTTTATTTTTATAATTTTTGCAAAATTATAAATGTAAAAATATATAAAAAAATCAATTAATTATAATTAAAAAATTAAATTAATAAACTTTTTAAAATATTTTTAAATCAAAAAAATTCCAAAAAAAATACTAAGCAAAGCATAGACTTATTCGACCCTCATCCCACCGCCTTTCATCTATACTACTATAATAAGCCTACACGGAAATTGGTGGAGCTTTTGTAACATTTTGTCTTATTGGCTTGATTGTAGATGATGTGCAAACTAAACCTCTTAAGCACCCAATTGATGTCCTTTTAGAGTTCAAATCAAAACATGGTTTGGATATCAGTTATCATCAAGCTTGGATGGGGGTTGAGAAGGCGAGGGGTGAAATTTATGGGGATTACTCATTGTCTTTTGATCAACTACGTTGGTATGTTGATACAGTTAGTAGAAGCAATCCTGACAGTTGTATTGTTCTCGAGTGTGATCCTCTCACTAATCATTTTAAGAGGATTTTTATTGCCTTTGGAGCTTGTATTAACGGGTTTAATCATTGTCGGTCTCTTTTTTTTCTTGATGGTACATTTTTGAAAGGGAGACATAAGGGAATTCTACTGTATGCCACAGGAAAGGACAGAAATCAAGGTATGTGTTTTTTAATAATCAGTAATTTTGTTATTAGTTGTTTACTAATCTAATGTTTTGCTGTTGTATTATTACTCGTATTGATGCTCATTTTCGTTTCTTTTACAGGGTTATTCCCAGTTTGTTTTGCTACTATTGAAGTAGAGAATATGGAAAACTGGCGTTGGTCTGTGGATCATTTAGCATTAATTTTGGATTGCACCAGGAAAATTACCTTTCTAAGTGATCGGAACCCAGGATTATTGGAAGCTACTAACTCGATTTTTTCGACAGCCTACCATGGGTACTGTATTCAACCTCTAAAGCAGAATTTGAGGTATCATCTACGGGGACATTGGAAAACCTAAAGAGAGAAGATGGTTAGCCATTTTGATAAGTGTGTATACGCACTTACGATAGAAATTTTTCATGAAAGTCTTAATGATTTGCTTGGCGAAGTAGGAACAAAGTTGAAACATTTCATGGATGATTTACCGTTTGAGCATTGGACCAATGCTTATTTCAAAGGGTGCCGCTATGGGGAAACAAGTTCTAATGCGGCCGAGTCGTTTAATAACTGGATCTGAGAAGAGAGACATTTCCCGATCACGAACTTGCTGGACACTATACGGGTAAAGCTAATGAACTAGATGGCTACAAGGCGTGAGATAGCAAACAAATGTACAGTTGCTGTATGCCCTGTTATTGATTCTAAAATGGAGACGACTTTCAATGATTCCAGATCGTGGAATATATGTTTGTCAGGAGACGGAGTCTATGAGGTTCATTCATACCCGTCTGTTTCTGTTGACCTTCGTAGATACACTTGTTCATGTTGTATGTGGCAATTGAATGGTTTTCCATGCGCTCACGTTGTTGGTGCTGTGAAGAAGAGTGGTAATGATTTGAATGCATATGTTGATCAGTACTACCATGTGTCGAGTTTTAGGAATAACTATTCGTATCCTATTTATCCAGTTCCTACTATTTGGAAGTCATATAGTAATACGAATGCAGAGGTTATTCGTCCTTCGTGGTGTAGGAAACAACCTGGTAGGCCAAAAAAAATGAGGATTCCTTCTATTGGGGAGAAAGTGAGACAGATTAGATGCGGTAGGTGTAGGAAGATGGGTAACCACAATCGCAAGTCGTGTAAGGAGGCGTTGCAGTATTAGTCTTTAATTGTTGGTATTGGTAGTTTATTTCTTTGCTAGATTTTAATTTGTGGAATAAATATTGAATTATGGTACAATTTTTCACAATAATGAGTATTGATTGGGCATTTTCATTTGTTTGTGGAATATCATCAATATGTTGTCCTTTCAGCTCATTCATTTTTGTTGTTGCTTGTGTAATCTCATGTATCTCCCTTTCATATAGCTGAAAATGCAAGTCGCATGTTTCTTGTTTCCACTCATTAATGGTCTTGTTCAGAGAAACTATTTGATCATCACGAACCTTCAATTTTTCTTGTAGTTCAGCTATTTTCGCATGCAGTCTTTTGATCAATTCAGTTGTATACTCATTCTCATTTCTTATATTCTCATATCTAATTCCATCACCTTCCATGGGCTGCTCATTATCAGATTTTTTGGCTACAACTTCCTCCTTATGATCATAACCAATACCGTCATCAATGAACTGCAAGTCTGGATTACCAACCATGTATGCAAAACAGTTAAAAAATAAGCTCTCAAAAATTACATGGCTGGAAATGAGAGATCCACTAAATGAAGATTTGAAACCATGATTAGAAAAAAATGAGGTTTTACACAAATCCTCATTGAAGAACAGTAAATGAGGATCAGATTTTAACAAAACAAACCTTAATCCTCAGCACACTAATTTTCAAAGGAGTACTCACAACTGAGCTGCAAACGAGTATCGAAATTTGGCCAGAGCAAGCTTTCACTACTTATTGTCCAACAATGCCATCAAACATGGCAGCCATGCTTTCACTACTTATGTAAATGAGGATCAAATTTTTAACAAAACAATATGTGAAGTGTAAGTTCTAAAAAATCACAGCACTGCAATCCTCATTGCAAAGCTGCAAATGAGGATCCAAATGTTAAAAGACAAAAACAGTCATCATTATTTGAAAGTTGAAACAGTCATAATAACAAATATGGGATTCATATATGTGTAGTTTAAAATTTGAATTCCTTCACTTACCAATTGTTTAGCAATAAGTAGATGTGCATCATGCAACCTCGACTTTAAGGGGTTGTAGTGATACCAACCCCCAGTATGTGTATCGTAAACCGCAATTGTCCAATGATTTGCGTGGTTCAAGAGAAAGAGTATGTATCGAGAAAACACTGACTGTTGCACGTTCCTCTCAAGTGCTCTTGCACGTTCCTCTCTTGTCTTCCCATTCAACAATTGCTGTTAAATACAAATAGATTATTAGACGATTTCATACATAAATTATAGTTGCGTTGAATTACATGGCTTATATATGTGAGACTTGAGAAGAAGTACACCCTGTCAATCGGGTAAGTAAGGTATTCATTTTCAGGGAAATCTAGTTTTTCCATAGCCTGTTTTCTTCCCAGAATCTCAGCAAACCCATCAATCACATGTTATTGTTTGGCCACAATAGTAGTGAAAATGAGTATGTATAATGAGTATTTAAATTTTTTCATCACGAATTGGAAATGAGTTTTTCAAACGCTTTATATGAACGTGAGTATTTCAAATTACGTTACAAAGTGTAATTTACAGAATTTGAAATGAGTATATGCAAATGAGTATACAAAACCTAGTATTTCAAAAGCTTTATATGAAACTTACAGAGCTTGATATATCTAATTCGAATAGCAACCCTCGAATGTCCTCTATGAACACATAAGTATGATTCTTGTTGCCTTCCCACACACATGCACTATCATTGTAGGTAGGTAAGTAACCGCGATAAAACATTAAAGTACATGTAATGTGAGATAATGTTACCTATGCTTTTCAATCTTCCATATGGTCATTATTTTATCCTGGTCCTCTTGAACCAATAGAACGTAAACTGGCTTTTTACTTGTGGCCCTCAACGGCATTAATTTCTTATCGGCATTCAAATCACGTTGTGGCACATGATCAACATCCACTATCAATTGTTTTGCTTTGGTTGTTCCCTTCTTTTGTCTTTTCGTAGCGTGCTTCAAATCTTCGTAATTATAATCTGGCAATTTATTTTCCTTCTAACTCTTTCCCTTAATATGTCTCACCATGGAGCTGGGTTTGGCAATATCATCAGCAGGTTGCTTATTCTGCTCATTCATTCTCATGGTTGCCTGGGTAATCTCGTGGATTTCTCTTTCATGGAGTTGGAAATGCAGGTCATCATTTTCTTCCTTCAATGCATCGATACGTTGGTTCAGACAAAGTATTTCATTATCATGAAGCTTCACCTTCTCTTCTAGTTCAGATAATTGCTCTCATAGTTTCCTGACCAATTCAGTTGGGTCCTCATCCTCATTTAACTCTGACTCATTTCCTTCTTCGTCACCTTTCAATGGCTACTCATTATAAGACTAATTGGCTGCCACATCCTCTTCATCATCATTTTCGATTCCGTCATGCCCGAACTTCATGTCTTCATTATCAACATTGTCTGCAAAACATGTAATAATTTAGTAACACAAACAGTACACTACTGCAAATGATGAACTCATTTAGATGGGAAACCTATAAATGTAGATTGGAAACCTATAATCAAATAAAGGATGAAACAGAAAAAAAAAAAACAACAAATAGTTGGAATGCATCCTCATCCGAAATTACAGCTAAGACCTTCTTTGCTGATTTGTTTTCCAGTTCTTCAACTGAAATCGAATTCGTAGATGGTATGACCAACAAATGAGGATCACGATTTGTTAGAACTGTTAACAAGTAAAGATCAACAAACAAAATATTATGCAACAGTGAAATATGCTTGATTAATGGTTACTGACAACTAGATTAAGTTGGAATATTATCACCAGTCACTAAGTAAAGCTATGGGTTCAGTAAGAGAAGTCAAGCCCCCAAACATGGACCAAGAAGTTTAAATGTAAAAGAATTATATTCCATGCAATATCAGTTTGTGTTCAAAACATCAAATCAAAAGACTTTACAACAGTCAAGGAATCACACATACAAGCATGCAATATCAAAAAACTTTATTATATCTTGCCTTTTCTTCTACCATTAAAAATCAATCGGCTTTTCATCAGCCACACCAATGAAAATGAGGATTCAAATGAGGATCAAACTAATTAACTTAAATGATGAGGATAAAAAAAGAATGCAACTGAGGATTAAAACATTGCATATGAGGATAAAAATGAAAATGAGTACCACCTAATGACATTAGTAAACCAGGAATTAACAATTCCACATTACTAAGTACCAAATGAGGATCATAATTTGACACAAATGAAAATGGGAATGCAAATGAGCATCAAATCAATCGCGGCTTATTGAATCGTGCTTTTTTCACAATTAGGATGCAAATGAGGATTTCACAATTCCTCATTACTGACCAACAAATGGGGTTATTGTATCTTGCTTTTTCTTCTATCATTACCAATCAATCAGTTGTTCATCAGCCACACCAATGAAAATGAGGATGCAAAATAAGGATCAAACTAATCAACTTAAATGATGGGGATCACAAAAGAATGCAAATGAGGATTAAAACATTGCAGATGAGGATAAAGTCCTTTGATTCTTGCAATCTTTTTCTTGCAACATACTAGCACTAGAAGAGAAAAAGATTGCTATCTCATCAACAACCACACTGGGAAAATTAGATTATTTAGAGGGGGTAGCCCGTGAACATCTACACGCCTAGGCCTAACACCAACACCTCAAAAGAAACTCCCAACACTTGATTCCATCCACAGAAATTGCCGAAATAAGGTTTTAAACCCAAAAATCCAACTTTAAAACAAACGCAGATCTACAGCAATCTACCCGTTAAAAACACACATGTTTACCCATAGCACCCTTATATAGCATTAGGGTCTAGAATCCTACCTCGGTGAGTTTAAAACTTGACGCCTTGAACTACGTGCAAAACTGAGCTTCACCAAAATTGAAATATGACCGGATAGTTGCGTAGCCTACCGTGCCAAAAGCAAGGATCCGCTGTTGGATCACTGAAAATCGAGCCCCGGGCCCCCGAGAACTTAGAGAGAAGGCAGAGAGAAAACGAAAAACTTACTGGAGAAGTTTTAAAAAATATTTTTTTGAAAATATCTAACTCTAGATATTTATAAGCCTCCAAAATATCTTTTTTTGAAATTTTTTGAGAATCGCGCCACAACGGCCCATGGCCTTGGGAACCTACCCCGCATGCATATCTAAACCTGATCATGCATCAAAACCAGTAAAAAAATGCTCGAAAGAAAACACGTAACGTGCGTCGAAAAATGCTGAAAAAGAAAACGGGTTAGGGTCTCACAAGGCGCGAGCAGCTGCTGAGACGCAGGCGGCTGCTGATGCTGATGCTGCTGCAGAGGCTGCGATGGCTGCCTTCTTGGATTTCGACGCTGGAGAGGGTCATTCAGCACCCTTTGACCCTCATACGTATGCTCCTCTACCTCATCGCGTAGTTCCGCGCGGAATGAGATGCTACGAGCCTTCGGATGATGCGGTTGCTGCCGATGTTCTTCTGCGGGAGCCTGACTACCACATGTCTCGTCGATGCCCATTGGTAAGTTTTCTGTCCCTTTTGTTTCAATACCAAAGTATGAAATATCAAACGTAGACGTATGTCTAGGATCCCCCATATGATGATAATGATGATATTGATGATTTTTGATGTGTTTGAATGATTTTGATTATGTGGATGCTGATTGATGATTGGGATTTGAACCTAATTTAGGTACCTTCGCAATGGAGTTTAAAATAGTAGGGGCACTAGGATTTTTAAACAACCAACAAAAGGGGCGATTATTTTAGTGATAAATACAAAATAAAATGCTTGAGTTTTTTATTATTATTTTAAGAAAAAATACAAAATTAGGGGGGAAAATTTTGTTTTTGCTTCTGGGACATGAAAACAAAAGGGGTAATTTTGTCAAAAATCTTAAAATTTGGGGCAAATAAATATTTTTTTAAACTTAGGAAAATTTTTGGAATCTTTAGAAAATTTTGGAAAGAAATCTTAGAAAATTGGGACAAGTTTTAAGAGAAACCCTGAAGAATTTTTAGAAATCTTTAAAAAAATTTTTACAAATTTTAAAAATATTTTGAAAATTTTGATAAAAATCCTAGAAAATTTTAAGAAAATTGTAATAAAATTTTAGAAATATTTAGAAAATCTGAGAAAAATTTTGAGAAAAATCCTAAAAATTTTTGAGAAAATTGTAAGAATATTTTAGAAATATTTAGAAAATCCTTGATATTTGAAGAAAATTTTTAGAAAATCTTATAAATTTCTAAAAAATCCTATAAATTTTTAGAAAATCCTATAAATTTGAGAAAAATTTTAAGAAAATCCTAGAAAATTTGAGAAAATTTTAAGAAAATCTTTAAAATTTTTAGAAAATCCTAAAAATTTTTGAGAAAAATTTTAAGAAAATCCTAGAAAATTTAATGAAAATTTTAAGAAAATTATAGAAAATTTTAGAAAATCCTAGAAATTTTAAGAAAATCCTAAAAATTTTAAAAAATTCTAGAAAATTTTAAAAAATCCTAAAAATTTTAAGAAAATTCTAGAAAATTTTAAAAAATCCTAAAAATTTTAATAAAATCCTAGAAATTTTTTTAAAAAAATCCTCGAAATTTTAGAAAAATCTTAGAAATTCCTAAAAATGTTGAAGAAAATTTTGAGAAAATTGTGAGAAAATCCTATAAATTTGATGAAAAATCTTAAGCAAATCCTAGAAGATCTTAGAGATATTTAGAAAGATTTTATTTTTACTTTTATTTTATTTTTTTATTATTTTATTTTTTTATGTTATTTTTTTATATTTTTGTTATGATTGGGGTCAATTTTCAAAGATTTTTAAAAAATTAATCCTAAAAGGTTTGGGTAAAAGGGCAAAACACAAATGTCAAAGGAAAGGAAGATTTTTTATTTTTTTTAACTTGGGAAGAACATTAGCATAGAATGATAGAGATTTTCCTGGTACACCAGGGCTTAGGGTTACTAGGATGTGCAGAAATCATGAACCTAGGGTTATGGTGCCTAATTTTCTAAGGCTTGAAAGGATCGAAGGAACCTAGGTTTTGTTTTCGATTGTTTCCCTACACTTTGCTTGCTCGATCTGTCCTTTATGTATTTTCTATTTGTCTTCTCTTTACAGACTAGTCACTACATCCGAGGCTTCGGAGGTTCTGCCTCCGGGGAGGTCTTGGAGTGGTATGACGCCCTCCTTGGTCCTAGCCTGGCTTACATTGATGCCTCCGGCTTTGCTCGCTTCATACCCCTGCTGGGTAGAACGAGCAATGACAGGGTATGGCTGACAGCCTGGGCGAGCGGTGGTGGGATACCACCAACACCTTCCATTTCACCACCTTTGAGGCTACTCTGACGTGTTTGGACTTTGCCCTTATTACTAGCATCCGGGTTGGAGGAGCCCCCATCTCGTTTGATCCGTCTATGTCCCAGTCGACCGACGCACTACTGTACTTCCTCGGGGCTATCCCCGCGCAAATGGACCGGGATCGAGTCAGATATACTTGGTTCTTCGACCGCTTCCGACACTTCCAGTGCACCGAGTCTCGCCACTACGAGTGGGTCACCCGAGGCTTTCTTATATATATGTTCGGTACCTCCTTGTTTTCGAACAAAGAGAATACCGTTCACTTACATTACTTGGGCGGCCTGGCTCGTCTTGATCGGGTCGCTTCGTACGACTGGGGCGGCGCTGCTCTGGCTACTCTCTACAGTTTTATGCAGACGCTGACCCAGTTCCCTCAGGAGCTCAGCATTGGAGGATATTGGAGGGTCTGGGAGGTACGATTTAGTTTCTGCAGTTCTTCATCTATTTCTATTATTTATTATTTCTGCTGGCTGACATCTTCTTCTTTGCAATTGTGGACCTATGAGTTCCTCGGGTTTCACGTCCCGACGAACTCTGCGGCAGACCCTCTGGTTATTCCCCGTGCAGCCCGGTGGTCCCAAGGGCTAAAGGGAAAGAAGGCCGGAGGGAAGGACATTGACCGGTTTCGGGTCTCGTTGGACCGGTTGATTCCCGACCAGATATCCCTACTTACTGTTCGTTACCCTCTGCATCGTACTATTCATTGTACTGTACCATACTAATTACTATATTCCGTTTACTGATACTGCACTGTGATTACTGTATATTGTTCTATTCACTGTACTTTACAGGTTCACTGGGGCGTCTGGTAGGGAGTTGAGGATCGGGCTGGTGCAGACTTGATGCGTAGCAGAGACATCACTTCCAGGCGGATCTCGCTGGAGGGTCCATTTGGACGGGAGTACTATCTGGGAGAGCGAGTGTTTCGCCAGTCGCTTGGCTTGAATCACTTTCGGATCCTAGTGGTCCCTCTAGTCCATATGCGCCGGACTGATCATCTGGGCCCCGTCGACTTGCTGCTGGAGACGATGGGGACCCCAGTTTTAGAGCTACTAGTGGCGGAGGGGGACTACACAGCCTGGGCCCGGGCGCACCTGATGGGTCCCTTAGGTCCCTGCCCGGCTGCTCCAGGTGGCAGGAGGCGAGCACCGAAGGTTGCCGATGCTGATGCTGCTGGAGTTGTTAGTCCCGGAGCTGGAGCTGCGGGAGCTACTAGCCCTGGAGCTGCTAGTGATGCTGCCAGCGAGGTGAGGGGCCAAGAGATCCCATGGGACATCCAGACTGTAGTTTATGGGTTTCTCTCTACTAGTTCCTATCCCGCTAGTACCTGAGTTCACGACTGCCATCGGCCAGGTTTGTCTTCTACCTTTCCTTCAGTCACCTTTTTTTTATCTGTCTAAACTGTTCTTTTCTACAGGTCAATCAGGCTTGGTTAGACCGGACGATGCTGAGGGTCACTGGCTTGAGAGTGATGGTCCGGTAGATGAATGCCTCGATGCGGGCAGCTGGCATTTCTTTTACACCAGTAGCCATTGTGAGTAGCTTGCGTGTTCTTTTTAGTTTTTCTGCATTTTCTTATCTTTATTCTGTTATGAGTCTTGCTTTTCTTTTGACAGCCTCCAGCTCCAGTCACCGGCGTAGTACCGCCACAGGCTCCAGCTCCGGCACCAGCCCCGATTAGAGGCCGTGGTTCTCGGGCGTCATCTTGGGCTCGTTCTAGAGGGTTGGTCTCATCTGCTCGGAGCCGATCCAGAGTTGTTTCTTCCTCCAGCAGTGACGACGGTGATGATTTTGACAGACCTTTTGAGGACGACAGCTCGAAGGAGGCTGGCCCTTCCCGTCGAGTTCGCCCGAAGCACATCTGAGAGAGAGAGCTCCCCCTTCCCCTGTTTCATTTATTTCTTGAGTTATTTTGATGGACTTGCGTGCCACAGTTTGACACATTTACGGGCCTGCGTGCCCCCGTTTACCATTTTATTGGGCCTGGGTGCACCAATTATACTTTGATACATTCTGTTACTTTTTGATGCATTTTGGGGCCTTAGTGCCATTTCACATTTTGCATGGTTTTCCTTCATTTGCTGCTCAAACTGCCTTGGATGCATAGTTCAGATGACACAACTGATGTAGATCACACAAATTGAAAACTGCCCCACACCCGCCATGTTCGAACATGGCGGTCGC
>JAUMHN010440169.1:0-32998 GCA_032360265.1 Heliamphora ciliata
AAATGTCCTTACTACTCGGGAGGACAGGAAAATAATACCGAAAGGTCCTTACTCTAGGGGGGGACGGGAAAAGAATACCAAATGTCCTTACTACTCGGGAGGACAGGAAAATAATACCGAAAGGTCCTTACTCTAGGGGGGGACGGGAAAAGAATACCAAATGTCCTTACTACTCGGGAGGACAGGAAAATAATACCGAAAGGTCCTTACTCTAGGGGGGGACGGGAAAAGAATAACAAATGTCCTTACTACTCGGGAGGACAGAAAAATAATACCGAAAGGTCCTTACTCTGGGGGGGACAGAAAAAAAATACCAAAGGTCCTTACTACTCGGGAGGACAAGAAAATAATACCGAAAGGTCCCTACTCTGGGGGGACGAAAAAAGAATACCAAAGGTCCCTACTCGGGGGAACAGGACAACAATACCGAAAGGTTCCGACTCGGGGGCAAAAAAATACCGAGGGTTGGATGGAATAAGGGTGGAAATCAGTATGATATTTGGTACAAAGTAAAAAGGTTCTAACTATATAAAGTTAAACTTGGATAATTCATGAAAAACTAGAAATATTGATATCTTTGAATTCACACTAGCGTGGCTAATGGATGTTAACATTTTTCAGGTGACGCATGGCGAAACAGAGGAAGTGGTACCCAAGAAAGAAATAATTACTTTGTTCATATTTACATATTTTTCGTTTAAATCTGGTGATTTACTTTTCTGTATTTAGCACTTGAATATATGTTGTAATAATGTGGATGTTATTTCACTATTAGTAAGCACTGGAATTTTCTTTTGAAATGAGATTCTGGGAAAGTTTAATTATCTTGTCTTCTTTCTTTAAAAGAAAAAAAGGTACTGTCGACAATTTACAAAATAAAGTAAAGTTAAAGAATATAGAGGCCTTTGGTGAGTTTTGACTCACTGGCCGGTTACGTACGCCAAATTTAAAAATGGGTCATGACATAGCGGCTATGAGTTTTTCTTCTATCTCCTTTGTTGGAGTGTAGAGTGATACACCTGTGTGGAGTGTGTGAGGCCCCTGGGTGTGTGTGTTTCACTTTTCTTGGTTTTCTCATGGGTTATCTATGCATCTCAGGTCCTGTGCTTTTACCTATCCAAAACAGAACAAGTCCCGTCGATGAAGCTGCTTTCTTTGGCACCTCTTCTCGTGAATATCTCTTGTTTTGCTTCCTAGCTATGAGGGGTGTTCATAGCCTCTTCCATTGTATATATGGTAATGTATCTATTATGTTTTTGTCCTAGCTATGGGGGCTGTCCATAGCTTCTATTTTCTACTTTTTGTTGCTTTCATTTTGGATGGTCCTGTTTATGGTAGCTTCTCTTTTCGTGGATAGCTCCTGTTTTTTGTTTCCTATCTATGAGGGGTGCTCATTACCTTTTCCTTTGTACATAGGGTATGTGTCTTTGCTTTATTCTCCTAGCTATGGGGCTGTCCATAGCATCTGTTATGTGGGGTTTCACTTGGCTATTCCTGTTTGTGGGTGGATGTGGGCTTTGCCTTGTTTTGCTTGCTGGTTGGGGCTATTCCTAGCTTTGTGGGCTTTGCCTTGTTTTGCTTGCTGTGCCTTGTTTTGCTTGCTGGTTGGGGCTATTCCTAGCTTTGTGGGCTTTGCCTTGTTTTGCTTGCTGGTTGGGGCTATTCCTAGCTTTGTGGGCTTGTTGTTTGGAGGCTGTCCTTTTTTTTATGTGGTGGTCTTGCTTTTATGTGGGGTAGTTTGCTCATTCCCTTGGTTTCAATCATCCCAGCAGTGCTGGTCTGTTTTAGCTCTGGTTTGATGCGGTTTTTTTATAGATGGCTGGTCAGTTCTTTCCGGTTGGGGCTGGTTAGTTTCTTGCTGGTTTTGGCTATTGTTGGTGCGATTTTTTGGAGGTTGGCTGGACAATCTTGCTGCGGGTTATGGTTGGCTAGACAGTTCTTGCCTTTTAGTTCTATAGCTGTTTGGTTCTTTGTTTTGATGTGTGTGTGATAGGCTTAGCTTCCTCCCCTTTACTTTCAGTTATGAGGGCGGCAACATTGACCTCTCTCCTTGCGATTTTCAGTTTATGGGCTGCCTTTGTTCTATTCAATTAAGGCCAAGCAGAAAGCCTTTTTTTATACTTTTGGTTTTGTTGTTTGGTGGGGTCTTGTAAGGCCTGGCGTATGCCCCTTGTATTTGTGTTCTTTTTTTCCTTTTATGCTACATTTAATTACCCAAAAAAAAGAAAGGGGTCTTTGAAGACCATGGTTTTAAAGCTAAGTCCATATCAACCCTCTACCCTTCCTGGGCCTCTCAAAACAAGTAATTAAAATCTTTAAATCTTGTATCTAAGATCCCTCAAAATATCCCGCAACACACCCCTTTAACACATCAAGAATCAAGAACCGAAATTAAAAACCGAAAAGGTATCGTAGTTGGAATTTAGGGGCTGTTATGTTTACGAATGATATGAGATGTTGTTGTGTGTTGTTATCTTTGAGTTTGATGACATCTAAGTGTGCTGGAGCCTTGATATTAAAGTCTAAAACACAAGTATGCAAAGAAATGGAACAAAAACTTGACATGACATAAGTAGAGGACTTGAACCCTAAGAAGCTTAATTTTTGAGAACTTTGATGTTTCTGGCCTGAGATTTGAAATACTATAACTCAATGTAAACAATTCATCTAAGTATGATTTTTATGTCCACAGTTATAGTTTTGTATTATCTTTCATGCAAAATTGATTTCAACTCGTTTGTATTACCAGAACTCAAGATATTGCAATTTTACCAAAGTGTGTCATTTTCTGACCAGTCAACACTACCGACATGGAAACCCTATTTTAAAATGCGATCCGAACTTTGGTCAAAACATAAAAGTTGTAGATAACATGTATATCTATCTACCTACAACAATGGGAACAAAATATTGAGCTTTGATAGGTCAAAACCCCTTCTAAAATCTCTGTTGAATTTCATCCCCCTAGTAACATTCTGTCACATATTTTTATATAGCCAAAAACGCATATTTTTAGTGACCTATTTCAAAAGTGGTCTACATGAACATTTTAGATAACATATTGAAGTACTTCCTGCCCTAAAATCAGATCTTAAAGCCTTGGGATGAGACCCTAAAAGTATTTTAAACCCTCTATCCAAAATCGACTCTGCTGAGTTTTGTAGGCTGACATAACCTACTTTTTAAAATGGCCAAAACGTCTAACTTGTTTCAAACAACTACCCTTAGATCTAAACATGAAATGTGTAGGGAATATGTTAAGCTAGGACATACTAAAAAATGGGCACATTTGGACTTCATTTGATACCCCAAAATCGAGAGCAACAGAAACATAATTTTGGGTAAAATCTGGAGTAAGTGCTAAACCGTTTTTGCTTAGGATAAATTTTTCACTCATTTGCCTTGGGATTTGGCCTTAATGACAAACATAAGAGTTGTAAAAAATATTTTTATCTAAATGGTGTATAAAAATCATAGCTTGATTCCAAATCTAAATACCCCAAAACCTTATCGGCCCTTTTAATTTAATACTTGATTTTAGCCTTAAAAGTTGCTAAGTGTGATTTGAGCACCCTTTGCTATGAGACATGAGTTTTTGTATGATGACTTATTTGAATTAGTCGATTAATATTTTTAAGTGAATGTATGATGATTTAGAACCCATTCTATCATATTTGAATCATATCTTGAGAATTGTAATTTGTGCTTCACATAGTTGTATCTTATGCTTTGCGCGTTGTACCATAAATCTTGCCATGTTAATGCCATACTATAAATTGTTGCACTTGAGATCAATGGTACATATTATGAACATTATCAATTGCATCCTGGCATATTGGACTCCATCTGTGCAAACTATTATTGGGATGGGCTGTGTTGAGATTATTCTTCTTGGTTATAAGTTTAGGGCGTCCCTAGTTGCCATTTTCGAAAATATTTTGGTTTATACACCCTGGGTGCGTCCCCGGTGTTGGAAATAATTTTGGCTTGTACACCTTGGGTGCGTCCCCAGTGTTACAGAAATGGTTTATGAATATTGTTGGGCACTATGGGTTCGTCGTTAGCATTTTGGTTTCGATAGCTTGAACATTGGGTAATTCAGAGAGAGCCTAATTCGGCTGACTTAATCCCACTGCGGTGGTAATTCGGAGAGAACCTAATTCGGTTGACCTAATCCCATTGGGTAATTCAGAGAAAGCCTAATTCGCCTGACCTAATCACACTGTGGTGGTAATTCAGAGATAGCCCAATTATGGCAGTCCTAAATCTCTCATTTTGGTACTTTGTATAATGTGAACGCCTCTTGAATTCTCTTAGACTTTGGGTTGACACCGGCAAAGGTATCACGCATCTCAAGGTGGAAATTGTAGGTCCGGATAAGGGTGGCTAAATATTTTGATTGGCCGGCCCCCACGCCGTTGCCATTAAGTAAAACAGCTGTGGCATGAAGCCAGGTGACGTGATTACTATTCGCAACGAGGTGCAATGATGGCTTTGGTGATTAAGTCCCATTAAGTCTACTCTGGTGATTCCCTGCGTGGAATTCCTGTTATAATCTGGGTGCATTTTGGGTTGGGAATCTGCATTTTATACACGCACGTTTATTGATTTATCTGTTATCCTGTCATAAATTTTTGTATCTCCTTGACTATAAACTGTATTAGGTGTTATATGGTATGTGTTGCGTTGAATTTTGTTCTGTGAGAATAGTTAGAAGGTTAGAGCGTTTTGTTTCTGGACCTTGGCTAATGGCATTCGTGCCACAGGTGAGGAGGAGTTCTTTAAGGAAGTCATTCCCAAGGGAGAAGAAGAGTTTGAAGAATAAGGTGAGTTCCAAGAGCACGTAGATTCCGCTGATGCATTTTGAGGAGTCGAGACCTCTGCTTTTGTTCTTATATTCAGTTCTCTCGTGTTTAGTGTAATTTTTGAAATTTCTTGGTGAAACTGTAATATTTATGTACTTTTGAACGGTTCAGAACTTCTTTATGATGTAATAACTAATATATGTAAATATGAATGAATGGCTAAAATATTCCTTTATTTATATTTATGTATGTCTCGACGTGCCCAGAATGATGGGGCATCACAGTTGGTATCAGAGCCTAGGTTTAGTGAACCTTCAGGCCTTGGGTTATGGGAAACCATGCATTTTGTCACGTTCGAGCTCTATAGGATGCATTGTATTACTAATAATTATCATCTATACATTATAAGAACTAAAATCTTCTACACCTAAGTCTTATAGTAAGTCATGTTAGGACGTTATCGGATCAGAAGCAGCAAGAAATCTACATGCGACGGACGGGTATGACCATCAAGGTCGAAGATCGAAAATTCATGCAACGAGTTACCTTGTTTAAGGGGGATAGATAGAAGTACACACTAGGAGAAGTCTTAGATACCACCTCGAGAGACACCGTTAGAATCCCACGACTTCATCCTTATAAGTCATTTTCTCATTTACCCCAAGCCTTGGTGTCAACTTTTTAAAGTTCTTTTATATGTCCTTCCTTCTTATATCATTAGTCCCCAATGGTACTATCAAGTGTCGTTCGTTGGTAACCCTTATGCATCCAAATTTTGTTGATAACCCTATTAGGAATTCAATCCTAGAAAGTACTTTTGTTCTCAAGTTTTCATGCCTCAATAATGACCGGTATTCGCATTTGATTCTCCTCTGATTTGAGTCATCATCCTTGAATTAACTCTTCTCTTATAGAACTCGATATCAATTCTTTGTTAAGTACCCGTTCCAAACATTCGACATTGATAAATCTTTTGCCATCGCTCATTTCTCTTGCCTTTGAAACCACCTACCGTTTGAAGGTACCACCAAGATTCAAAAAGCTGTTAGGGGATAGAATGGATTTAAAATGGATGCAGACATAGAAACCAATGGATAGGAGAGGAATCATCAACCCACGCAACCTGACAATCGATATCAACAATCCAAAAACGTGCCAGGAGATACCAGTTTCCATAATCAACAGGACTCGTATAGGGTCGGAGGGCTTTTGGTATGTGGAAGTGCAGTGGCGCTGCTATGGTATCTATGAGGCAACGTGGGAGCGTGACTCCGTTATTCGCTACTTTTGTCCGCATCTGTTCGTCTAGGCTTTAGTGCGTTGGGCGTTGTATCTTTTCCTTTGTTAGATGTTGTACGCACGTTCTATGAACTTTTGAAAACCTTGTACCGATTAGGTGATTAGAATGAAATGCAAATGTTTATTGTTGAATTCTTCATAATCTATCTCATAATCCCAAATTAAGTTCCATAAAATCCTAAATCATGAAAACAATAAAGAATTGAAACAACCCCTAAATCCCAACACTATTTTATCTTAGGATAGCTGATAGACAACTGAACCATCGACAAGCTAACGAACCCCTAGATGGTGAAACACCCGAGCTAGCCTGAGTTTTATGAAAGCCACCGTTAGAACCCCACAACTCTATCTCTGTGAGTTCCCTTCTTAATCCTTTATGGCAACTCTCGTACTCGATTGAAGCCCTTTGCATGTCCTCCTTCCAACTAACACCGGTTTCGAACGTTCGACATTGGTAAAGTCTTTTACCCTTATACAATTCTCTAGATCTTGATACCACACCTTCGTGCAGTGATTTCGTAAATTTTTTTTTGTTTACTCTCGAAATCTGAACCTAGAAAGTCGACTTAGATACTTGAATTGAAGTGCGTTAGGCCGACGTAACTTCAGGGCAAATATCTAGTTTGGCTGTCCCTTTTGCTTAACATCTCTTTTATCAAAATTTGATTGTACTGGATTAGTTCTGGGGACACTTGTTTAAAGTATTGTTCATTGTCCTGCTCTTGTTTTACCTACAATTGAACCCCAAATGACCAATCAATTTGTGTCAATGGTAATTTTCTTAACCATGACCATTTAACCTCATCTAATCTATCCTTGAACCACCTAGGTTCTGCCCTAAGATGTTCTAACCCTATGCATACTTTTGATTGTCGACCTTCAAAACTTTACCCCATAAATCTATGAGTAACAACGATCGTCAGTAACAATTAACTATAGCTTTTCAAAGGTCCCGACAAATGAGACTATCCCATCAACAATCTAAAGTAGAAACGATAGCTTCCCACTAAAGGATTTGCGACACCACCATATAGCATGATTTAAACTTCCCTAAGACTAGTTCATAGCTGACCCACCCATTCGATAAACTGAGAAACAAAAGATTCATACCGGTAGTAAGAAAGTGATAACCTTAGTACGCTAGCAAAGGAGGTACGTCTATATATATCGATATTCACACTAGCCTTCTCACCGAAATGTTAGAGTCTGGATTTTTGCCATCACTATCAAAGAATGAAGAATCTTGATCACAACAAAAAATGTTTGAAACCTAATGAAGAATTAACTACCAAGTCACAATGGATCATATGACTAGGTATTTACCACAACCATATCTTTTATCATGTTCATTTTACCCTAGAACGACAAACTGCCTGAGAAAATGATCCAGTTAATGGAGGAGACTTTCAAACCCAACGCTCTAGCACGTTAAGAACAAACGGTAGAGGCCAAGAGGAATGGAGCAACCTTTGAAAAGAGTAGGGAGAAAATGGAAGCATATAATTACAGACTTCGTCATCAGGATTATCAAGATTACCTCAAAGACCGGTAGCTCTTTAGCTAAACAATTCAAAGAATTGGATGCAAAGGAGTTTGTGGAAATATTGAGTCCCATTAACGCTGAAGATTGTTTGAGGGGTGGAGTGCGCATTTTAGACAAACCAAGCTGTTCACGTGGTAGGTTCTTAAAGTATCAGTTTGTATTCGTTTGGCGTCTAGATTGTGTAACTCTTATGGAGTGGTATTCGATTTCCGTTGTGGTATCGATGTGAGTTGCAGGAAGTTGCTTTCGAAAAACTTTTGTGATGTGACCTGTTAGAGCAAGTTTGTTTAGATGGTGAGTAGATGTTGTTGGTATAGAGAAGGAATTTTCTTGTGGGAGCATATGAACTCTATGTACGAGAAGTTGAAGGGTGATATAATTTTGATGTTTTTGGTGGAGTTACATAGCATCTTAATGTGAGTACGTAGGAGGAATAAGTGTTTGGATGAGAAGAGTGGAAACGTAAGTAAGACTATACAAATTCAAGGGTATGGTTTTTGTATTTGGCCTTGAGTAAATCGAGTATCTTGGTAGAATGTGGGTAAAATAAAATAATTAAAGTGTGAAAATGGTTCTTAGTTCGATCGTGTGGCAGAAAATGTGTGAAGGGACTGAGTGATAATGATAAGAGATTTTAGAATCAGGAATTAATACTGTTCAGTTCAAGGATTGTAGGGTGGATGATATGTACGTGAAGGAAATATGTGACGAGGTTGTGATTGGATTCATATGAGTAAGCATATACCTGGGGAGCGTTTAGTTTGTGTGTTATGTTTAGCCGTAGTGACTCATTAGGTTCAAGTGGCGATATTGATCTTGATGGTCGTAAGACTAGAGTAGTTCAACATAAAGTGGTGATGTGATTTCGAGTTAATTGTCGATAGTCGATCAGAAAGTAGTCTTTGATGTACGTTTGAATGTGGCAATGAGCTAGTTTTTGGTAAAGTAGCAGTCTTTCTAAACAAAAGTGAAAATTGTTCGAAATCAGTTTCGATGGTGGGCTAATTTAGAGACGTATGATTACTTGTGGAATTCGTACTCGATGTAAGTTGTATTTTGGAGCCAACGTGTTCTCAAAGATAGACTGGGGTCGTGATTCTATAAATTAAAAGTGCGAGAGTCAGATATACCCACGACTGCCTTTAGGACTTGTACGAGCATTATGAATTTGTGGTGATGCCTTTCGGGTTAATGAATGTACCTACTGTATTTATGGACCTAATGGATCGGGTGTTCAGACGTTTTCTAGACCAATTTGTAATTGTGTTGATAAATAATATTTGGTTGTATTCTCGGAGTGAAGAGGAACACAGAGAACATTTGAAGTTTCTATGTAGGTCCTGAGAAAGCACAAGTTGTATGTAAACCTTGGTAAGTGTGAGTTTTAGTTGGACTAGATGATGCTTTTAGGTCATGTTATATCTGGAGAAGAAATTCAAGTGGACTCAACAGAAGTAGAAGTAACAATTAATGGGAAGAGGCTAACTAACGTAACAGAGATACAAACTTTTTGAGGCTAGTTGGTTATGTGACATGGTCCTTGAAGATTGGTAGTAATCAGTTTAAGATGTTAGTAGAACAAAACAACTTTTACTCTAAGTGCTGAATATAGGGGCCCGACCTTTTCAACACCCGCAATAAAGAATGACTCGAGTAAATAGCACACAATTTTGGAGAGCGAGAAAGAACAATGTTAGTAAATTGTCCTCAACCTTCCTTACGATAAAGTACGAGGCGAAATTTCGGGGACGAAATTTGTTTAAGGGGAATAATTTGTAACGACCCCGTACAGACCCTAGTTGTAACAACCCGGTTGATAACGACCAGTGTAAAGACCCAGCCCAAATCGTAATATTAGTGACGGATAGTCCACGAGACCATAGAATACGAAAGAGGTTCAAAACCCTAACTCGAACCGAAAACCCTAAGTTCGGCCCGAAAATCCTAAAAAGGTCCAAAACACAGGCAACAAAACCTTAACACTCGGAGAATCTCCTAACATTTTAAATGAAATAAATATCATGAAATAATGAATTAAAAATAAAAAATTCTCATAAATAGGATAAAATGACCGTTTTGCCCCTATTACAGCAAAAAGTCTTAAAAATTTAAAATTTGACACATAGATATCCTAAATCAAAGATTTAAGTACAATTAAGTGGTAAAAGACCAAATAATGTCAAAAATGCCAAAAATACCCCTTAGTGGTTGACCACCTTGGGAAGAGTGCCAAAAAGTGACTTTTTGCTTTCTTTTTAGCTTAAAATGATGAGAAATGTATTAAATTAAGTATTATGATGATCCAATACTTGTTGAATAAGTAATATATATAATAATATAGTATTTTAGATTAAAAAAAAAGTAAACAAATCATTATTAAAGTCCATATACAACAAAATAAGTCAAAAAATCACATATTGCCAAAATAGTTTAATTTGACTTCAAAGACTACATCTATTTAGTTAATTGCTATGAAAACTATGATAATATATGAAAATACTATATGTATCATAAACATACTAAAATAATAGGTCTCAGTAGGAATATATACCAAAAAGATACATCAAATTAACTTTTAATGTATTTTCTTGCATAAAAGGGCACGCAAACCAATGCAAAATCCCTTGATTGATGGGGGTCAGATTTTTGTCTCCCCAAACTGATCCCTAGCTATGTTTATCTTCCCAAAAATCTGATTTTATCCCATAACAACTTGAAGTACATTAAATGAGCAATGTGAAGGAAAGAAAGAAGTACAAAAAATATAAATTACCTTGTTTCCTAGCACTTTCTAGATAAGCTAAGCCCAAACACCTTCTTCCCCTTGAATATTTCAGTGCAGAAAGAGAGAGAAATACCA
The DNA here is from genome assembly GCA_032360265.1 of Heliamphora ciliata. Lineage (NCBI taxonomy): Eukaryota > Viridiplantae > Streptophyta > Magnoliopsida > Ericales > Sarraceniaceae > Heliamphora > Heliamphora ciliata. The sequence continues at coordinate 10,511 of JAUMHN010440169.1, forward strand.
TATTTTAATGGTTCTTGAGGGTCCATGGGAGTTTGAGAGGAGAAAGAAGAAGAAGAAGAAGAAGAAGGAGGGATTCAAGAAATGGGTCTTCGGAGACAATGGTTTTAAAGCTAAGCCCATATCAACCTTCTACCCTTCTTTGGCCTCTCAAAACAAGTAAGTTAAATCTCTAAATCTTGTATCTAAGATCCCTCAAAATATTCCCCAGCACAGCCCTTTAACACTTTAAGAATCAAGAACCGAAATCAAAAACCGAAAAGGCTTTGTAGTTGGAATTTAGGAGCTGTTATGTTTAGGAATGATATGAGATATTGTTGTGTGTTGTTATCTTTGAGTTTGATGGCATCTAAGTGTGTTGGAGCCTTGATATTAAAGTCTAAAATACAAGCATGCAAAGAAATGGAACAAAAACTTGACATGACTAAGTAGAGGACTTGAATCTTGAATCCTAGAGGCTTAATTTTTGAGAACTTTGATGTTTCTGCCCTGAGATTTGAAATGCCATAACTCAATGTAGAAAATTGATCTAAGTATGATTTTTATTTTCATAATTATATTTTTATGTTTGCTTTTATCCAAAATTGGTTTCAACTCGTGTTCGTAACCAGAACATAAGATATTGCAATTTTACCAAAGTGTGTCATTTTCTGACCAGGCAACACAACTAACTTGGAAATCCTATTTTAAAATGAGATCCGAGCTTTAGTTAAAACATGAAAGTTGTATATAACATGTATATCTATCTACCCACAAAAAATAAGAACTAAACATTAAGGTTTGGCTGGTCAAAATCCCTTTTGAAGTCTCTATTTAATTTCAGCCCCCGAGGAACATTCTGTCACATATTTTTATATAGCCCAAAACACTTATTTTTAGTGACCTATTCCAAAAGGGGTCTACATGAACATTGTAGCTAACATATTGATGTACTTTCTACCCAAAGATATGACCTTAAATCCTTGAGATGATACCCCAAAACTGCTTTAAACCCTCTGTCTAAAACCGGCTCTGCTGAGTTTTGGCGGCTGACAGAACCTACTTTTTAAAATGGCCAAAACGTCTAACTTGTTTCAAACAACTACCCTTAACTCTAAACATAAAACGTGTAGGGGATATGTTAAACTAGAACATACTAAAAAATGGGCTCATTTGGACTTCATCTGATACCACAAAACCCAGAGCAACAGAAGCATAATTTTGGATAAAATCTGGAGTAAGTGCTAAATCATTTTTGCTTAGTAAAAATTGTTCACCCATTTGCCTTAGGATTTGCCCTTAATAATAAACATAAGAGTTGTAGAAAATATTTTTATCTAATGGTGTATAAAAATCATGGTTTTATTCCAAGTCTAAATACCCCAAAACCTTATCGGCCCTTTTAATTTAATACTTGGTGTTAGTCTTAAAAGTTGCTAGGTGTGATTCGAGCACCCTTCGCTATAAGACCCGAGTCTTTGTATGATGACTTATTTGAATTAGTCGATTAATGTTTCTAAGTGAATGTATGATGATTTAGAACCCATGCTATCATATTTGAATCATATCTTGAGAATTGTAGTTTTTGCTTCACATATTTGTACCTTATGATTTGTACGTTGTACTCTAAATCTCGCCATGTTAATGCCATGCTATAAATTGTTGCACTTGAGATCAATGGTACACATTATGAACATTGTCAATTGCATCCTGGCATGTTGGAGTCCATCTGTGCAAACGGTTATTGGGATGGGCTGTGTTGAGATTATTCTTCTTGGTTCTAAGTTTAGGGCGTCCTTGGTTGCTATTTTCGAAAATATTTTGGTTTATACACCCTGGGTGCATCCCCGATGTTGGAAATGATTTTAGCTTGTACACCCTGGGTGCATTCCTGGTGTTACAGAATTGGTTTATGAATATTGTTGGGCACCATGGATTCGTCGCTAGCATTCTGGTTTTGATAGCTTGGACATTGGGTAATTCGGAGAGAGCTTAATTCGGCTGACCTAATCCCACTGCGGTGGTAATTCGGAGACTACCTAATTTGGTTGACTTAATCCCATTGGGTAATTCGGAGAGGGCCTAATTCGACTAACCTAATCACACTGCGGTGGTAATTCGGAGAGAGCCCAATTATGGCAGTCCTAAATCCCTCATCCTGGTACTTTGTATAATGTGAACGTCTCTTGAATTCTCTTAGACTTTGGGTTGACACCGGCAAAGGCATCACGCATCTTAAGGTGGGAATTGTCAGTCCGGATAAGGGTGGCTGAATATTTTGGTTGGCCGGCCCCCACGCCATTGTCATTAAGTAAAACAGCTATGGCATGAAGCCAGGCGACGTGGTTACTATTCGCAACGAGGCGCGATGGTGGCTTTGGTGGTCAAGTCCCATTAAGTCTACTCTGTTGATTCCCGGCATGGAATTCCTGTTATAATCTAGGTGCATTTTGGGTTGGGCATCTGTATTTCATACATGCATGTTTATTGACTTATCTACTATCCTGTCATAAATTTGTTTATTTTATTGACTATAAACTGTACTGGGTGTTATATGGTATGTGTTGCGGTCAATTTTGTGTCGTGAGATTAGTTAGAAGGTTAGAGTGTTTTATTTTTGGGCCTTAGCTCATGGCATTCGTGCCACAGGTGAGGAGGAGTTCTTTGAGGAAGTAGTTCCCGAGGGAGAAGAAGAGTTTGAAGAACAAGGTGAGTTCCAAGAACACGTGGATCCAGCTGATGCATTCTGAGGAGTCGAGACCTCTGCTTTTGTTCTTATATTCAGTTTTCTTGTGCTTAGTGTAATTTTTGAAATTTCTTGGTGAAACTATAATATTTATGTACTTTTGAATAGTTCAGAACTCCTTTATGATGTAATAACTAACGTATGTAAATATGAATGAACGGCTAAAATATTCTTTTATTTATATTTATGTATGTCCCGACGTGCCTAGAGGATGGGATGTCACAATATAAGTCTAAGTCATTTAAGACAAAAATTACGCTCAAAAAATCAAGAAACAAACCAATGTGAAAATACCCGAATTTTTATCTACAATTAAATAAAAAAAATTATTTTGATATATATATAATTATTTATATACACTCAAGTGGCTAACCTAGGAAAATGTGCCAAAACTTGGTGGCTAAGTTTCATAAACTCAAGTTAATTTAAAGTAATCAAGGTTAGTTAACTCAAAGTTAAGAAAAATTCTTAGGAAGCTTCCTATATATATATATATATATAGAGAGAGAGAGAGAGAGAGAGAAGAAGAAGAAAGAAAAAGAAAGAAGAAGAAAGAAGGAGAAAGATCTATGGAGCTTGAAAGCTAAGTTCAAGATTTTTCATCACCAAGAAACAACTTCTAGATAAGGTAATCAAGACTCTAACACATCTGGTTTTATACATATCAAAGACCTCTTCCATTATTTTCAAACACAAATATAAGATCAAGAACTGAAAACTCAAAAATAATGGCGTCGTGGTTGGATTTTTGGGGCTGTTGGGTATGAATGTTGAGTTTATGAGTTGGTATGAGTTTTATCATGAGTTCCATGACTTCTATAATCTCTAGAATACTGATATATTGAAGTACAACATATGTATACAAAGAAGATGGGTCAAAAACTTACACACATGACATTAAGAGGCTAGAACCAAAATAGGCCTGAGTTTTGGGCTTTTTGAGCTTTCTGCCCTGATCTTCGAAACTTCATAACTCAATGTATAAAAATTCTATAAGCATGTTCTTTATGTCCAGACCTAGGTTTTTGTGTTCTCGTTCATCCAAAATTGGTTTGAACTCATTTGAGTAAGTAGAACACGAGATATTACAATTCTACCAAAGTGTGTCAATTTCAGACCAGTCAACAATGCAGACCTAAACACCCTAGATTATAATGAGATCCAATCTTTAGCCAAAACATGACAGTTGTAGATAACATGTGTATCTAGCTACCCACCAAATATGAGCCCAATATATTGCGTTTGGATGGGTAAAAACCCCTTTAGAACTCTCTATTGTGTTTCAACCCTCTAAGAACACCTCTGTCACATATTTTTTTGTAGCCCAAAACCCCTATTTTTAGTGACCCACTTCAAAAGTGGTCAACCTGAACATTGTACCTAACATATTGAACTTCTTTCTATCCAAAAATCAGACCTTAATGCCTCGGGATGATTCCCCAAAACCGTTTCAAACCCTCTGTGCAAAACTAGCTTTGTAGAGTTTTGGCAGCTGACATAACCTATTTTATAAAATGGCCAAAACTCTAACTTGTTCCAAATAACCACCTTTAGCACTAAACATGAAACTTGTAGGGGACTTGTTAAACTAGAACATATACAAAAATGGGCTCACTTTGAGTTGTTGTGATACCCAAAAACTGAGACCAACAGAGACACTTTTCTGACCAATTTTCTGAGCAAGTGCTGAATCGTTTTCATTTCCGTCAAGTTTTTCACCTAGTTGCCTTAGGTTTTGGCCTTGGTGTAAAACATAAAGGTTGTAGAGAATATTTTAATCTTAATCTTCACCAAAAATTGTAATCCAAATCCAAGTCCAAATACCTCAAAATGCTGTGGTACCTTGGAATTTAATGATTAGAAGAGAGTAATAAATGGTTAAGTTAAATATTTAAACAAGAGAAGGATTGAGCAAGTGCGTAGTACCCCTTAAACCTAAAAAGAAAGTAACCATAGTCCAAAAACCAAAGAAAACATTCAATGATCTGAATCGTTTTAATTTCACAAGCTAAAAGGGAAAAATTCCGTGTTAATGGTTGAGTCGTGTTTTGCTTGTTAGGCACGAAGGTTGTAGAACCTAGGAGTTCTGCTTAGCTTGCTGGGGGAGGCTCGGTTCATACGCATATAATATAAGGTGAGCCTGCTTAGCCATTATCTAGAACTTGAGTTTATGTAAATGATGCATAAAAATAATTTGAAGTGCATGTTTTGAACTATGACCAGTTTGACTATCACTTGAACTTGTTATTTTCAAAAGTCATGATGTTTTTAATTCAAGTGTGCTATCCATGATATTTTGAGTTAGCATAATGTTATTATAAAAGTATGGTGAATGTTGTGTGGTTGTTCCAAAGTTTCAAGTTACAAGGGTTTCTAGCCCTTTATATCTTGTTAGGGGAGGTTGCCCAATTATGGGTGTTATTGTCCCTATAGGGGAGGTTTTTCATTAAGCAGGGGTTTTACCTTAAAGGCTTTGAGGGCTAAGTCTCGAGTTATAGCACATACCACTCGTGCTTGGTGGAGAATAGCCCTCATTCCATTACATTGCTATCCGTGCATTAAGAATTGAGGTTACAGTATCGTCGGAACTCCCGATCGTGAGGTTGACGACTACGTGGACATTGTTGGGGTTTGGGTCTAGTTTTGAGAAAGTGGTTTACATCTTTTAATTGTGGCGGTTGAGCCAGGAACATATTTGTATTTGCAGTACTAAGAAGGATCTGTATAATTTGTGATGTTTTCATGTTCAAATAAATGCATAAGTTTCTATGTTTTCGTGAAAAATGTGATGAAGTGTTTTTAGAAAGAGTTTTCAGTTATCTTTAACTAAGTAACTATCTTTTCTGTTCATGACAATGCTAAGTGCGCTCTCCTGTAACGTTAGTAGTTGCAGATACCAGGAACGACTAGGAGTTAGTCCATCACAGGCATCGTCGAGTAGTTTTGGAACTGGTGTTGGGAATCGTTTTGGTTCAGATTTTCTTTTGTTTAGTTTCTAGTTTTGGCAAAGCTCCATGTATAAGACCCTGAAGGTTTTTGTTGTTTTAGAAGTAATGTATGGCCTTGGGATGGCGAATCTCTAGTGACTCATGTATACCTATTTGGACATTAAGGTGTTGTGATTGCTTAGAGGTTCTTACTAGGTCTCTTAATATTTTTATCCCTTGTCTTTCTCTTTAGTGGCCGGCTTACAGCAGGATCACATCCCTTTATACAGGTTTGATACCTTGCAGGAGCTGGGTGTTACACATAAAAAGTTCAAGGCTGTGACTGTGGGTTTAACAAAACATACGGCCACGACATAAGAAGGTCGTGGTCGTCATGTTCCAAAATCTCAAAAAGCTTTTAAGGTGCTCAGTATGCTTGTGAGCGTCGAAACAGAATAGAAACAACTATAAATATACGAAACAAAGAGCTACAAATACATTGTCAGTAATTAAAAACTTGAACAGATAATGCTTACATTGAAATAAATGGTAAATAAGCAATAAAACAGTAGAAACCTTATCCACAACACCCTCGGGGGAAGAAGATGAGGGTTTAAAAAGAGTTGTGGGTTCCTAAGGTTACCTCATGTGAATATCCACCTCGAATGGGCCTTTGGGGTGAAAGTACACTATCTCCAAGCCAATACGAGCTCCAAAACTCCTCTGAGGCAAACAAGAACATGAATGAGGCTCGGGAAGTGTAAAATGGATGGGGGAATATCGGGTGAGGGAGTATTTTGGCAGAACTTGGGCCTCTAGGTCTTTCTTCCTCTGGTTCTTGTGAAAAATGATGCCTATTTATAGGCAAGACAAGCAATACAGACCCCTTTTTGAGATGCTGCCACCTGTCCAAAAAGGGGTAATAGTAACGACAGCTACCTTTTTGCTTTTACAGAGTAACGACCACCACCTTTATGGTGGTGAAAAAGACAGCCGTGACTTTTCAAAGTCGCAGCCTGGATAAACAAGCGGCGGCCATGACAAAGAAAGTCATGGCTTGGTTTATTGTTTGCAAAAAGGTCATGGCTGTGACATATCACGGCCTGATGGTTTTTAAGATTTTTCCTTAGGTTTTGAGCTTTATTCATGATTTTGCTTACTTTAGAGTATCATTGAGCATGATTCCCATACTTTCGTCATTGGAGTGCATTCGAGGTCAGATTAGGGTGTCTACAGGTAGAGGGATCACCTCGTTGTCTATCAAGTCTTGGATCTGATGCCGGAGCCTCATGCAGTTGTTGGTTAAGTGACCATGTCCTTGGTGAAAGGAACAGTACTGAGTTAGATTATATTTAGGAGGTAAAGGGTTTGGAGGCGGGGTCAGCTCCAAAGGCTTTAGGAGACCCCTCTCAATCAGACGGCTTACGATAGAAGTCAAAGACATAGTGAGTTGGGTGAAAGTTCTCTTTTGGTTTCAGAGTTGATTCTGGGTAGCTGGCTAGATAAATGGGCTAGCTTGATTCGGGTTGAGGTTTAGCAGGTTTACTTTATAGCTTCGGTTCACAACATTTGTGGAATTTCTTGGATTGTTAGCATACGGTTTCCAAATCGTTCTTTGGCTTATTTCTCCCTTCTCAATATCCTGAGACTGTAGTGCATCCTCTATCTGTATCTCGGCATCGAAAACCTGCTCAAATGTCATCAACGACTGCGTTATCAGATATTTGCAGAAGTGTGACTGCAAGTTCTTCACCATAATTTTCAGTTGTTCCTTCTCAGTGGGTTAGTTTTGTTGGAGGCAATACTGCTAAGAACATTATTTTTGTAAAACGATTTTCGGTAAAAATTAACTGGACGGACAAATGATAAAACGGGCTCCAGATAAAATTTTTGACGTCGAACGATCAAAAATAAACCCGTGCAACCAAAGTTAATTTAGAAGAATATCTTTTGTCGATCTAATCTTCAACTACGACTTGATTCCAAGTTGAAACTCCAGTCAGATCTTCTACTGTATTCCTTTACGCGATTCTCGAACGTAGTGTGGGTTACAATCCTACGAGAACTCGTACCGGCAGAATCCCGATATATTTAAGTCTTTGAAAGACAAAAATAATATCTCAATAATGGTATATGAGATATGAACTATCAGATATATGATGTATCAATCTCAAACTGGTTCAGCCTACCCGCGTATATATAGGGCTACAGTAGGGACTTGGAAAGTAATTATGAGTAAGATTTCAAGTGGAACACAAACACCTACCAGCAGTTTCTGCAATTAAAGAAAGATGCATAGCAGTATCTGCAATTATGAAAAATCAGCAACGGTTTCTGCAATTTTCATAAAACACTGAATTACAGTTCACACCACTAAAAAACTATAATTGCACTCTGACCCATAATCTCAATACCTTCTTGCATTAAGCTCCTATTATTAAATGTGTACCATATCTCCCCACGTTAAGATCTCGATACCCACCAATTAAATTTAATTATTGACAATTTAATTTAATTGGCATCTTGATAATACTTAAACCCTTCCGCTTAACATATTTGATTATCGGATAATTAAATCTACTTGCAGGGTTTGGCCCGGTAAAAACTTATAAGCATCCTTAAGGGGGTATCGTTAATTCCGATCATTCAGGACGTGGGTTTCGTCAATAATTAATATTTGCCATATAAATAATACCGCTATCCAACTCATCGGGAATATAGATCCATATAAGATCGCATTCTCTAATGAATCAAAATAATGAATATTAAATATATGCAAATCAATAATTATTTTATATTTAAGAGGATAAGCACTATTCATAATAATCTTGGGGTGTGAATTAATTTATATAGTCAGTAGTCAGTACTAAATTAATTACCCCAAATGTGCCGTTCAATATACACAAAGTGTACTGACACAGAGAGTCAGAACAATCGACGACGCTATTATCTGTTTCCCGTAACTAAGACAGGCCTACTAAAACTCTGTATCACAGTCGTACCGATGGTATGTCCATTTCTATATAAATTGTGAACATAAAACTTATATTCCGCAAGAACCTAAAATCTGGTCTTTTGTGTGTAAGCCGTACTCTACACACCAGATTAAATACTATACAGATTATTGGACATCCATGCATAACAAAAAAATGATATGCATACATTGCTCATAAAGTTTCTCATAAAATAAAAAATTAATTTTATTAAAATAAAATTAAATACTAGAAACATAGTTTTTAGTATACCAACCCTAACAATCTCCAACTTATACTCAAAATTATGCTGCCATACATCTGACTCCTATGCCCTCTACATGACTATCAAAAGTCTTAGCCGGTAAGCTCTTTGTAAAGGATCTGCAAGGTTGTCTCCTGATGCAAGCTCTATGTCTGACTGAAAATCTGAGTCTTTGTACCCTAATGGTACTAGACTGTCTGTCTGGTAAATTAACATATAATCTTTAGTTTTTTCAGGTACTCGATTATATTCTTTACCGCAGTCCAATACTCCTGCCCTGGATTAGACTAATATCTGCTAACCATGCCAACGGCAAAGCAGATGTCGGGTCTAGTGCAAAGCATAGCATACATGAGACTTCCTACTGCCGAAGCATAAGGAACTACCTTTAACTTCTCTATCTCATCAAGTGTCCTAGGACACTAATCATTGGATAGAGTAATTCCATGACTGAAAGAGAGAAACCTTTTTTTGGAATCCTGCATGCTAAAACGAGTAAGAATATCATCGATATACTTTGCTTGTGATAAGCCCAACATCCTTTGTTTATGATCTCGCACAAGCTTGATCCCAAGGATGTGACAGGCTTCTCGGAAGTCCTTTATATCGAGCTGCCCAGATAACCATACTTTAACCGTAGATAATACCCCCACATTGTTTCTGATGAGCAAGATATCGTCTACATAAAGAACTAGGTAGATCACCACGCTTTCGTCACGCTTCTTGTACACATAGGACTCATCCGGACTTTGATCAAAACCATAAGACTTTATAGCTTGATCAAACCGAGTGTTCCATGACCTTGATGCCTGCTTAAGTCCATAAATTGATCTCTTCAGCTTGCACAACATGTGCTCCTGGCCCTTTACAATGAATTCGTCTGGTTGTATCATGTAGATACACTCGTCAAGACTTTCGTTAAGGAAACCTGTCTTGATATTCATTTGCTAGATTTTGAAATCGAAATGTGCGACAATGGATAAGAGAATCTGGATAGACTTAAGCATGGCTACCGGCAAAAAGGTTTCCTTATACTCGATCCCTTCTTTCTGAGTGAACCTTTTAGCAATAAGTCTAGTTTTGAAGGTTTCAACCTTTTCGTCTGCTCCTCTCTTTTTCTTATAGATCCACTTGCATCTAATGGATTTTATCCCTTCGGGTGGTTCTACAAGTTCATAGACCTAATTGAAATACATAGATTTTATCTCTGAATTCATAGTTGTTTTGCTAAAGATCTACATCTTTGTCTTGTAGTGCTTCATTATAGTTATAGGGCTCGGTATCCAATTCTGCCGGGATCCTGTGCAAAATCTGAATCCTGTACATCAGTACCCTGTTCTTGATTTGCACCTGTCCCGATAATCTTCCCACTACGACGAGGTAATGGAATATCAGTGACTTGTGGTTCCTCTTCCGTTCTACTGGTATTTTTTCTGAGTTCTTCCAGAACAATTTTGCTTTTGGGCTTGTGATCCATAATATAATCCTCTTCCAAGAATCGGGTATTGGTGCTAACAATTACCTTTTGATCCTTAGGATTATAAAATAGACCACCCTTCGTTCTCTTGGGATACCCCACAAAGAAACAGACTTCTGTCCTCGGTTCTAACTTACCCACGTTCCCTTTCAGCACATTTGCTGGACACCCCCAAATCTGAATGTGTTTCAGACTAGGCTTATGCCCAGTCCACAATTCTATGGGAGTAAAAGGTACTGAATTATAAGGTACCGTGTTCAGAATGTAAGCCGCTGTCTCTAAAGCGTGTCCCTAAAATGAATGTGGTAAACCTGAATAACTCATCATTGACCTTACCATCTCCATAGGAGTCCTATTCCTTCTTTTTGCTACACTATTCTGCTGAGGAGTGCCAGGTGCAATCAATTAGGATGTAATTCCCTCTGATGATAAGTAGTCCTTGAACTCTCTAAAGAGATATTTTCTATTACGATCGAATCGTAGTGATTTGATACTTTTTTCCCAGACGCTTCCCTACCTCTGCCTTGAATTCTTTGATTTTCTAAAAGCATTCAGACTTACGGTGCATTAGGTAAATATATCCATACCTTGAGTAGTCATCAATGAAACTAACGAAGTACTCAAAACTACCTCTAGCCCGAATTGTCATAGGACCACACACATTAAAATGAACCAACTTCAACGGTTCTTCAGCTCTATAGCCTTTGGCCCAAAATGGCCTCTTGGTCTTCTTACCCTCTAAGCAAGATTCATAAGCTGGAAGTGCCTCCACTTCCAATGAACTAAAAGGTCCATCTGCTACTAGTTTGTTTATCCCTTTTAGATTAATATGACCTAAGCGTAAGTGCCAAAGAATTATTTGGTTCATTGAAGAAGGAAACTTTCTCTTATATGGTAATATAGATGTATTATTCGTTTTAGTTAGTTACAGTGTTAGAGAGATTAGAGTAATAATATAAAGATTATCCACGAATCTACCAGAACAGATAACCTGTTTATTATCCTTAATAACCACAGAGTTATTAAAATAAATAAAATATCTGTCTTTAACCAATCCAGAAACGGAAACTAAGTTCCCTCTAATGGTAGGTACATAAAGCCAATCTCTCAATATTAAAACCCGATCTCTACCAAAACTGAGAGTGACATCTCCTACTGCAACTGCTGTTACCTTTGTATTATTACCATATGCAGGTAAATCTCCCCTTCACTAAGTTGTCGAATTTCCTGGAACCCCTGCAATGAATTGCAGACATGATTAGTGGCTCCTATATCTACACACCAGGTACCGGTAGATAACACTACTAAACATGTTTCCACAATTAGTGAATAAAAATTACCGTGTTTGTTCTGGCTTCTGAAAAATACTGGACATAACTTTTTTCAGTGCCGGGTCTGGTTGCAGTGAAAACATCTGCTTTTCGGATTTTTCACACCAGTCCGTGGCCCACTGATTACACTGAAAATAGTGTTTTCCTATTTTTGAACATTTTTCTTCTTCATGCCTTTCGGCCCCTTGGAAGAACCTTTTCTAAAACAGACACATTTTCTAGTACTGAAGGAATACCATTTGTAGTTAAAACTGTATCCAATTTATATTTTCAGTCAACAAAATTTGGTCATGTAAGTTAGTTTTCTTTGAGTATTGAAGCGAGTGGGTTGAAATCCATTTTAATCATGAGAATCACATAATTAAAAAACCGTTAATTATGATAAGCAAAACTTTGAATTCATTTTAATTTGGTTCCCTCTACCATTTTAAAATTAATTCGCCCGCAGCCTGGTTATCTGAGAATAGCATGCCACGATGGATGAACGTCTACTATTCTTCATCAGACCCGACAGGTCAATTTTTTTTAATTTTACTATCTAGGCAACTGACCATTCCAAGTAAAATTAAATAGTTGACATAAGTTCCATCCAGTATATAATAGCAGTGACTCAGAAAGAGAGGATACTATTATATACAGTTAAATGTTAACCATCAACTAATCCCAAATTAATCGCTTCGCAATAAACCCTTCAGATGGAGAAGTAATCTATACTAACAATTATTTAGAATTATCCCTAAATGAGGTTTGTACTGGCGATACCGCAATTATTCTGTCTGATGGAAAGGAATGCCTTATTACCAACACGGAGGGTTAAATTGCATCACCTACAAACTGGTGATGGAGACCGCGAGATTTGTCTGTGAATAAATTTTCTCTCCCACTTAGATTTTTAAAATATTTTTTAGGGTTATAAAAATTCGTTTAATTAAAATAAATTTATTAATTTTGAAAGCCACACGATCTGAAAGAATCAAACATCTTTCCGTGTACATGATTTCAAAAATTCTGGATCATCAAACCATCTTTCGAAAGTCACACGATTTGAAAGAATCAAACATCTTTCCGTGTATACGATTTTAAAGATTTTGATTCAGCAAACCATTTTTTCGTGTTTAAATTTGTAACAAATAAAATTTAATAAATGCACAGTTTTTTCTCCAGCTTTTCAGCTAAGGTAGCGATTAAAGGCATTTATTGATTTTATTTTCCGTTCCACATTTTTCAAAAAATAATAATTTATTTCGATTAAACATTTTTCATTTAATTAATTCAAAATCCAGAATTAATTCCCATGTTTTTTTTTCTAGATATCCGATTTTAAAAAAAATAATCTTAAACGTGATATTTTGTAAAAAATAAAATATTTACAGTTTTTTTATTTAATTAAAATTAATTAATTAAAAAAAATTAATTTTATTTTTAATTACAAAATATTTTAATTAAAATCAAAATTTTGAATTAATTAAATTAACAGGATAAATAAAATCAAAATATCTCATCCATGCAGTTAATATATAAATATAAATTAAATGCAAGATAAATAAAAAATATCCTGATTTTATGATCCGATTGAAACTCAAAAGAGTTTTAGTCTTCTGTTCTGAATAAGCTTTTTATCTCTATGTGTTCAAGTAGCATCAGGAGATCTTGATTTTATCTGATAAATCATAGCCCACAAAAACTGCCGGCATATGCGCTGATGGAAACCGCAGCTGGTTGTGTTAGCTTGGAATTAAAACACTTTCATCCACGATCCTTTTGTAAATCCCAAGCATCCATGACTCAAGCCTCAAAAACCGCTTGGTGTTTTGAAAACAGTAGCATCCTGATTTGCGCAATCCACTTCAAAAATCGCTGCTAGTGGAAATTAAAATCCACTAGCGCCGCTTAACCAATTGCTTGCTTCAGCCAATTGCTGAAGAACCGCCACTGTGCTTGGAAAAACCGTGTGCCTGGTTTGTTGAAACAAAACAGCCTGGGAATTGCTGTTCGCGCCTATCTGGCGTTGCTGGAAAAACCGCTTCCTTCAGGACTGTTTGGGTGTTGGGAATTTGCTGAGACTTGTTTTGGAATACCGTGCGCCACTTGGAAAAACTTCACTGAAGCTTTTTGACCGGCGCCCCTTTTTCCCTTTGTTTCTCTTTGGAAAAACCAAACAGTAGCCTGCTTTGTGGAAACCCGCTATTTGCATGGAAAACTGCTTCAAAACCGGCGCCTTGTGATTGGGATTGCAGCGCTACTGTTTGCCTTGGAAGCTTGGATGCTGCGGTTTGGCGCTTTTGCACCGCCGCTTGTGATCTTCTTCTTTTCTCCTTTTTTTTTTATTTAACCAGAAAAAAATATGGAGAAAACAAATATTGCAAAGCAATATAAAAAAAACTATTTCCGCGGCTAAAATCGCCGAAACCATCACCGGTTGCCGCCGCCATCCACCGTCGTTTCTTCTATACTTGTTCTTATTTTTTCTTTCTAATAAACTAGAAAAAAAACTAAAGAACATAAAAAAAAAATTTTACATCGAAACCTATGTCTCGTAGACTCACATTCGATCTAAAAATTTAATTAATCTAACTTGGTCAACCCCCGAGATTAAAAAATTAATTAAATTATCATCCACGCATTGAATCAAACATGAAAATAAATTATGATCATAAAATCGGAATTTAGAACACCTGCAAAACAAATTTAGTACAGTTCTAAATCTACCCGACCCCGATAAATCGTAAACAAAAAATAAAACGGCACTGATACCAATTTGTTGGAGACAATATTGCCAATATCATTATTTTTATAAAACGATTTTCGGTAAAAAATTAACTAGATGGGCAAATGCCGAAACGGGCTCTAGATAAATATTCTGACATCGAACGATCAAAAATAAACCCGTGCAACCAAAGTTAATTTAGAAGAATATCTTTTGTCAATCTAATCTTCAACTACGATTTGATTCCGAGTTGAAACTCCGGTCAAATCTACTATTGTATTCTCTTATGTGATCCTCGAATGTAGTGTGCGCTACAATCCTTCGAGAACTCGTACCGACAGAACCTGATATATTTAAGTCTTTGAAAGATAAAAATAATATCTCAATAATGATATATGAGATATGAACTATCAGATATATGATGTATCAATCTCAAAATGGTTCAACCTACCCACGTATATATAGGGCTTCAGCAGGGATCTGGGGAGTAATTATGAGTAAGACTTCCAGTAGAACACAAACACCTACCAGCAGTTTCTGCAATTAAAGAAAGACGCATAGCAGTATCTGCAATTATAGAAAATCAGCAGCAGTTTTTGCAATTTTCATAAAACACTAAATTACAGTTCACACCACTAAAGAACTATAATTGTACTCTGACCCATAATCTCAAGACTTTTTGCATTGAGCTCCTGTTATTAAATGTTTACCATATCTCTCCACATTAAGATTCTCGATACCCGCTAATTAAATTTAATTACTGACAATTTAATTTAATCGGCATCTTGACAATCCTTAAGCCTTTCCGCTTAACTTATTTGACCGTCGGATAATTAAATCTACTTGCATGGTTTGGCTCGGTCAAAACTTATAAGCATCCTTAGGGGAGTATCGTTAATCCCGATCATTCAGGACGTGGGTTTCGTCAATAATTAATATTTGTCATATAAATAATACCGCTATCCAACTCATCGGGAATATAGATCCATATAAGATCGCACCCTCTAATAAATCAAAATAACGAATATTAAATATATGCAAATCAATAATTATTTCAAGATTAAGAAGATAAATACTATTCATAATAACCTTGGGGTGTGAATTAATTTATGTAGTCAGTACTAAATTAATTACCCCAAATGTCCCGTTTAATACACACAAAGTGTACTGGCATAGAGAATCGGAACAATAGACGGCACTATTATCTATTCCCCGTAACCAAGACAGACCTACTAAAACTCTATGCTACAGTCGTACCGATGGTATGTCCATTTTCACCTAAACTGTGAACATAAAACTTATATTCTGTAAGAACCTAAAATCTGGTCTTCTGTGTGTAAGCCGTACTCTACGCACCAGATTAAATACTATACAGAATATTGGACATTCATGCATAACAAAGAAATGATATGCATACATTGCTCATAAGGATTCTCATAAAATGAAAAATTAACTTTATTAAAATAAAATTAAATACTAAAAATATGGTTTTTAGTATACCAACCCTAACAAGTTTGTCATTTTTATTGCCTTAGCCCTCCATCGGGTTAGAAACTCAACAAAAGATTCTTTGGCCTCCTATTAGGTAGTCTCGAGTTCCCAAGTGATAACGTCAAGCTAGATGTTGTAGTTATACTGGTTAATAAATGCAGTAGTAATGTCCTCCCATGTTCTCGTCTTTGCGCCCTCCAAAGACAGAAACCATTTCTGAGCAGCTCTTGACAAAGACCACTAGAAGAACTAAGCTTTCAACTAATTACTGATCCCCATAGGTGACAGGGTTCTCACATACATCCTCAGATGGATCCTCGGATCTTCGGTACCGTCAAATTTCTCCATGTTGGGCATCTTAAACTTGTCAGGAAGCTTAGCATCAGGGAACAGATAGAGTCCTTCATACTCCCCGTTGACATCGAACATGTAGTCTTTAACCCCTCAAGCTTTTCTCAAAATCTTCTCCTGTTTGTCGACCTTATAAGATAAGATCGATTCTATCGTAGCTAGAATCTCTGGGATTCCCGACCAAACGGACTGCACAACTGCTTGCTAGACTCCCTCGGGTCCCACATTTTCATCCCAAAGGTTATATTCTACTACATCTTCTTAGCCGTTCGGGAGAACTGCATTAGGGTCTACAACGCGGGTCTGTAAAGCCTGGATCTGAGCCTGACACTAAGTCTGGATCCTAGCTTGATTGGTCACTATAGTGCTGACTCCTTCAACTGTATATTGTAATTTCAGAATTGCCCTCATCATGTCTGCCATAGTCAATTCTGGGCCTGCCATCGGTAGTCTTAACTGATCCACTCGTCTGAGTCTTCCACTAAGAGATTAGGCCTAAGTGCGTATAGGTTCTTTTCTACACGAAGCTATTATCCCACGTTTCTGAATTGAAAGGACTCATGTAACCCAGAGGACTCGTTAGTCGGGCTTAAACTCGAAACAAGTCGATCTCAACGATAGGATAGGGAAATGAAAACTAGTCCTAACTATACAAACAAAAGTATCTGTAAAAGAAAATCATAGAACCCTAAAAGATTTATTAATCCTAAAAGAAAGGGTTCTAAGAAACTATGTGCACATGAAAAGACTGGTAGGTCTGTACTCAGTGTACCTTCTGCATAGAGTCAAGAATATACCTCCCAATACCAAAAAATGGTGCAAGGCATGGTCAAATGATACGCAATAACTCTTTTTGCCACATCTATGGGAGCATGTGGCCAGAAAGCTTGCTGGCTTCCCCCAACATAGCCCTGAGAAAGTAACGTAACCAGGATATCAGGTAGGCGAAGTGGGGGTTCGAGAATGAAGCACACATATATGAAAATGAAAATGCGATTACTGATGAAAAGTTTACAATAAGAACCATTGACATTCCAAGTTAAGCCCTCCTATGATTTTTTTTGAAAAATAAGTTCCTAGCGGAGTCGCCAAAAAAACTACGGGTATCGTTTTCAGGGGAGACGGTGCACCGGATATCACTTGTCATAAAAAAAATGTTCTTTTCTTTCAAAACATAAAGATCCAAGATATCCGAGCACACTTTTTAGAAAAATGGAGTCACCACTTAGTTTTTAAGAAAATCAAGAAAAACAAAAAGAAGGCTGCGGGTCTTTTAAAAGCATAACAAGAGAAAAATAGGGTTCAGAGGCTAAGGTACGAAAAGAAAAAGTGTTAGGCACCCTTTTTACCCAACTGTGAGGTTGGTGTCTGCTTTGTCAATGTTGGTTTTTATTATAAACTTTGTAAAAGTAACATATATAGAATGGAAGATTAAAGAGAGTTCAAATAAAATCAAGCAAAGAAACAAAATTATAACTATTATCCTAGGGTCATGCAACTTGGTTATTATTCCTAGATATGCCCCATATATCGTTTGAGCAAAGAAAAGTGAAAAACATGCGAGTAGGCGATAAAATGAACAAATAAGAGTTTTAAGGTCATGCGACAATGTTTCTGTCCCTAACATACTATGAACAGGCTATACAGAATAAACAGAAAATATTTAAACACTATCTTTGAGCTATTGGACATACAAAAAACTCACGATCATAGCAACAAATGTTGCGGCCGTGATAAAATAAGTCACAAAACATGCGACCGTGATAAATATAGGGTCACTACGAGAAACAAAATGAAAAAGCTCCCGGCCGTGACAAATAAAAGTAGCGACTAAGTTTTTTAAGGATCCAGAAAGGGTATGATCATCATACATGGTCTAAAACAGGCTTAAATGGACAGGACATGCAGGACGAAGATCATAACTCATTTATTCTAGGTTAGATCTATCATTCTTCATCCTCTATACAAGCAATATCTCAAAATAAGACATGCAGATCATTGAAATGAATAACACAGTGCTTGAAACACATTTTTGATATCACTGACTTCACAAAACCTCACGGCCGTAGCAAGAGGATATGGCGGTCATGAAAAATATGAAAATAAAAGTTGCAGCTATTTAAAAAAGAACAAGAGCACTGGCGGCCGTTACTGTGAGTTTAACAAAACATGTGGCTGTGACATTAAAAGGCTGCAGCCGTCATGTTTTCATAACTACAAAACATATAGAAAAAAAGAGGGAGTACAGAATGGAGACCACGACCCATTCGATCTAGGCCAGATCTACCACTCATTACCCAGCAAGAACATGAACTGAGATACAGAGAAGAGAAAAGCAAAATATAATGAAAAAGGGCGGAAAACCTTGAAATAAATGAATAATAGAAAGTTTTAAAGAGTATTCTCAAGTTTTTAGCCTTTAAACAAATGTCATGGCCAAGCCAGTAGGATGTCGTAGCCATGAGAAAGGTAAGCAAAAAGGCATCAACCAGGTGCACAAAAGTAACGACTATGACTGTAGGTTTAACAAAATACACAGCCAGGACATTAGAAGGTCGCGACCGTCATCTTTAGAATCTCAAAAAGGTTTTGATGTGCTCAATGTGCTTTGAGCATCGAAACAAAATAAAAATGACTATGATATATGAAACAGAAAGCTATTAATATATTATAAGGAAAACTTGAATGAACAATGCTTAGATTGAAATAAATGATAAATACACAATGAAAACAAATGGAAACCTTATCGACGACACCCTCAAGGGAAGAAAATGAGGGTTTAGAAGAATATCGTGGGTTCTTATAGTTACCTCGTGTGAATATCTACTTGGGATGGCCCCACACGGGTGAGAGTAGACTATCTCCAAGCCAATATAAGCTCTATGACCTCCATCAATGCAAGTTAGAGCACGAACAAGGCCCGAAAAGTATGGAATGGCTATTGGAATATTGGCTGGGAATGTATTTTGACAGAGTTTGGACCTTTAGACTCTCTCTTCGTTTGTTTTTTTTTATGAAAATGATGCCTATTTATAGGCAAGATAGGCAACACAGACTCCCTCTGGAATGCTGCCATCTATCCAAAAAGGAGTAAAAGTGACGGCCGCTACCTTTTTGCTTTTGTACTATGATGGTCACTACCTTAATGGCGATGAAAAGGGCAGTCACGACTTTCTAGGCTCAAAAAGTGGCGGCCGTGGCAAAGAAAGTCATGACTTGTTTTAGGGTCGCAAAAAAAGTGGCAGCCATGAATTCAAGGACACAACTTGTTCTAGAGTTTCAAAAAAGTAGCGACCATGAGGATAAAAATGTCACAGCCTAAATGTTTTTGGTGGTTTTCTAGGGTTTTCAACCGAATTTGTGATTTTTATTGCTTGGGAGTATCTTTGAGTATAACTCTCATTTTTTCATTATTGGAGCGCATTCGAGATGGGTGCCTAAGATTCAACTTGGTCAAATTGGGGTGTCTATACTGACTTTATTCTCTCTCGATGCAAGAGAAGTCTTATTCCAAGAAGAGAATGATCTGTGGAAAATAGAAGAAGTGGAACAAGAATTTATGGATATCGAATATGATGAAGAGGAGGATGTGCCAAAATGGCACCCAATTTGTAAGACCCCGGTCCGAACCCTAGTAGTAACCATCTAGACTGTAACAACCCGGCCCGGATCTTAGTTGTAATAGCTCAGACTGTAACTACCCATGGAGAGATTTAACCCAAACCCTAGTATTAGCGACAGATAGACGATGAGAACTTAAGTCGCTATATGAATAGAAGAAACCCTAAGTAACCCAAAACCCTAATTTTGACCCGAAAACCCTAAAGAAGACCAAATACTCAGAGGCAAGGTCCTAGCACTCAAGAAAGTCTCAGAATAGCTTAAATTAAGTAAATAACATAAAATATTAAATTAAAAATCAAACATTCCCATAATTAGGGTAAAATGACCATTTTGCCCCTAGTACAGCAAAAAGTCTTAAAAATCTAAAATTTGACACATGGACACTCAAAATCTGATAATTATATAAAATTAATTAATAAAATATAAAATAACAACAAAAATGACCAAATTACCCTTGCATGGCTGGCCACCTAGGAATTTGTGCCCAAAAAGCTACTTTTTACCTTTTTAAGCTTAAAAATAAAAAAAATGTATAAATTAAGCATTATTTTGACCCAATACTTTTTATACAAGTAATATATATACTAATATAATAATATAGCTCAACAAAAGTAAGCAAATAATTATTTAAAGTCTCTACACAATAAATCAGTCAAAAAGCTAATTCTAGTCAAACTAGCTTAATTTATCTTAAAAGCCTATACTTATTTATTTAATTTCTATCAAAATTATGATAAATCATGGAAAGACTAAATAAATTATAAATATATTAATATAATAGGTTTTAGTAGGTTTAGGTACATAAAATTAATATTTTATGCATTTGTATTCACAAAAATGTACCAAAATACAATTTAACGCCCTAATTAAATACAAAATCAGCTTTTTAGTTCCCCAAACAGCCCTAGCCGAATTCACTTGCTGCCATGGTCAGAATATGTCTCCCTCAAATAACCCCCACCTCTCATGCAACTAATAGGAATTTATAAAAATTCAAATTTAAAACTAATTACAATAATTAATCTCCATTATAATTTCTATTATACAAACACACCCTAAACACTCTTCCCCTTCACACATTCGGCTGAGAGAAATGAGAGGGGGTTATCCAAAATTTCTCTAAGTATCTACAAAGATGAAGGAGAGAAAAAGAAAGAAGGAAGGAAGAGAAAGGAAGAAAGGCTCAAGGGAAGTACAATAAAGCTAAGTCCTACTCTCCTTCACCTATTTGAGCATCAAAAGAGGTAAGAAACTCCCTTAAATATTTTAATATTCTCCCCCAAGATACCCGTTAATCTATCTCTATAACAAACCCTAAGAAAATAAAACAAAGAATGAGTCAAAAAGGCGTCATAGGAGTAGAACATGGGCTGTTTGTGTAAGATTGAGTTTTGTATGAGCTTGCATATGCATGTCTTTAAGTTTTATGGCTTGTGTGTATTCTAGAGTTTTGGTTTATATGATTTTATAACATGCATGCAAAGAAAACATGCCAAAAATGTACACAACATAAGCTAAGCAACCAAAACCTTAAGTAGCCTGATTTTCTGGACTTACTTACTTTCTGCCACAAACTTTAAATCATCATAACTAAATGTAGAAAAATGGTCTTAAATTTAATTTTGTGTCCTGATCTAGATGTTTGAGTTATCTTTCATACAAAATTTGTTTGAAGTGATTTCGTTAGGTAGAACTCCAGATATCTCATTTTTTCCAAAGAGTGTCAGATCTTGATCACCATGAGTTGCAGGCCTAAACACCTTAAGTTAAAGTGAGAACCGAGCTTAGGCCAAAACAAAAAACTTGTAGAGGACATATCTATCTTTCTGTCCACCAAAAAGGATCCAAATATAGGAAGTCTTGATAGGTCAAAACCCATTCCAAAGTTAGTGTTGAGGTTCAGTAACTGGCAGACCTCTCTGTCACACATTTTTGTGAGACATAAAACCTAACTTTTTAAAATCCAAATCCAAAAGTGGTAGGCATAAAAAATGTAGCTAACCTATTAAACTATATACTGACCAAAAATAAGCCAAAAATACCCTCGGATGATACCCCAAAGGTATTGAGAATTCTCTGTTAAAAACACACTATGCAGACCATTTTTAGGCTAACTGAACCCTTTTTATAAATTGGCCAAAATCTCAAACTTTGCCAAATAACTTGCCCTAAATCAAAACATGAAACGTGTAGGGGACACCTTAAGCTAAAACTCCAAAAAACATTAGAGCCATATCCCTTGAATTGATATCCAAAACAGTGGCCAACAGAAGCTCAATTCCTATGTATTTCTCTATAAATTGCTGGACCATTTTTGCTTAAGTAAAATAAATGACCCTCGTACCTTAGGATCTAGTATTAGTGATAAATATGAAAGTTGTAAGAAATATTTTTATCTAATTGGTGCTAAAATTTTAGAAACTAAATAAATGTCTAAGTGCTTCGAAACACTTTCACAACCTTAAAACTATAAATTAAAACTTGTACCTAAAATTGGTTTAGTGTTTGAATGGTGTGTTGCTTATGAGATTTGAGTATGTGAATCTTATATGAACTTTGTAAGTAACTAGTGTATGAAAATGATGCTTTTGATGAGATGAACTCATGCCAATGGTTTGAGT
>JAUMHN010440170.1:0-11496 GCA_032360265.1 Heliamphora ciliata
AGCTCTTTTACATTGCTGAAATTTAGCAACATTGTGTTGTTCTTCTCTTAATTTTGTTATTCTTTAGACTCAGTTTTTAATAGTGATAACTGGATATTTGTTAATACTCGATACTGACCAAAATTGGCTGATACGTGGATGTATCACCGACATTGGATAAGCATGAATCTTCTAAAAATTTTTTTTTGTGTGGCCAATCCATCTACAGTAGTCACATGTGGGTCGATTACCTTTGAGTGGTTCCTTCTTCTTTTGAAAATGCAAATTCTTCTCGCAGATCTTATATTAGTCTTAATTCCACTCTTGGCCATAAAGGCAGCCGAATCGGGTAGTTGTGAGGGCTTCCTTGCGGCCACTTCTCCTTGACCTTCTTCTTGCAAGACAAGAGAGAAAAGCCAATCCCTCAACTCAAGTCCTGCCACTACTTAATAAATAGAGAGGAAGAAATACGTGCCAAACCACTAATGAAAGAAACTCTGTTTTTATTAACTTTTTATTGCTAATAGATAAAAAGCTTAATAAAAAGAGAGGAAGAAATACGTGCCAAACCACTAATGAAAGAAACTTTGTTTTTATTAAGATTTTTAAAACTATGCCTCATGCTTGAGGTAAATCATCTTCCTTTCTTTTGGTTATCAAGCCCTATTTTTCAAATGCTTCAGGTTGTTCATGACCTTTTGAGGATTTCGTGAGCTCGTTATGATCAACGGTCCCAATTTGGATTCTTCTAGTCGGATCGCCTCGATTTTCCTCGCATGGTCATGAAAAAGAAAAATAAATGAAGTTAGTTTTATATTACAATCACTCTATTAGAAGTCATGGCTGCCCATGGATGCAAAAAGGTATTTCTTGTGTTTCCTTTTCTTATGAGAGTACACATTACTTATCTTCTAATCCTGTGGCAAAGCTTAAATTATGCTAAATTTTGTGGTGGTAAAAAATCCTGATACAGGCAGCCGATACTGATATATTAGAAGGTAATGTTCTGCTAATTAATGTTGCCAAAATCTTAAGATGTAATGAACTTTTAATATTGAACTATTAAGTGAACTTTTGCCCCTGATTTATCATATGCTGAATTAATCATGAACTGAGTATCAAGTAGCACTAATATTTTAAAGATAAATCGCTATGGTTCTGTACAATCTTTAACTACCTTCTACATAACTTATCAATTGCTTGTGAAATGATATGTGGACAAACTGGTCTACTTAAAAGTGATTATCTGATGTAGATGAACTGTTCTTGTATGTTTGTGAAGTGGCAACAATTTGTTTAACTGTTTTATATTCTTATTGGTTCATATAAGCTGTGGAGTACTTAAATGTGCTTCTTGTGTAATTACCCATTCCGGAAAATGCACTGCTCTTATAGTTTTAGGAGATCATGGCCAATTTTGCTCTGTTTCCTAGCGGTGGGCTATTTTGATGCTTAACGTCCTATAATTTCTTTTAGATGTGGTAGAGTTTCCAGGTGTTTTCTTTTTCACTTAAAACTCATAAATTGCTATTTGCTATTTAGATATTGTAGATGTAGACCATGAGTATTTGTCCTTTGATTTCTTATTCTGATATGGGGATTTTATATTTTGCAGTCCTGACGTGGTCAATTGCTCGGCCAGAACAGGCCTTGACACGTTAACAAAACAATATGCCAATGCTATTGGATTTAATGCTGTCTTCTTTCTGCCTGATAGTGAAGAGGATTTTGCCTCTTACACTGACTTTTTGCATTATTTAGAGGCAAAAAGTCGGGCTGGGGTGGCCACGTTTGATGATGGGACCCCCTTGTTTTTGGTTCCCCCATCAGATTTCCTATCTAAGGTGCTAAATGTTGGGGGTCATGAACGTCTTTATGGGTTGGTTCTGAATTTCCCCCCATGTGGCCCTAGTAGTGCATCCATGCAGCCACAGTCCCTATCTCACTGTGTGGATGGGAAGCAGATGCCTTCTCAGAACGAGTGCAGTGTCATGCCTCAAAAGGAGGAAAAGGTTTTGCCGAGGAATTATAATGTGGTCTTATGCGAGGATTCATTGCCTCCTACCAAGCAGCTTGCACCTTCAACTGTTGAGTCCATTCCCGTGCAACCAGCCCGTTCAGAAAATCCTGCAGCAGTGCCCCAAGCTGGAGTTTCTTTGACACCCGAGCTTATTGCTACTCTAGCTTCGTTACTACCTGCCAGTGCCAAGCCTTCATCCTCAGAAGTTACCCAACCATCACCAGGATCATCCTCCATGAGGCCTTCATTGCCTCCTAGCACTGAATTAGATAGGGAGCTACGGCCACAGGGTTGGAAACATGATCGTCAAAGTACCGAGCAGACTGGTCATCCATTGCATCAAGAGGACAACCAATTTAATCTGCAGAAACACTATTCTCAGCTTCAGACTTACACAATGAGCTTTAACACATCAGGCAATTCTCCTCTAGGGTTAGCTGGCAACTCCCAAGTTCAAGAATCTGTATTTCACCTGCCACAACAAGGTGCAGTTTCTTTTAGGCCATTGAGTACCTCTGAAATCCCTTTGCAGACTGGACAGCTTGCAGTTTCCCCACAAGTTGACCAGCACCATCAGTATATTCCTCAGAATACCGAGAAAGTCTTTGGGATGGTGCGTGGAACAGATCCTCTTGGATCATATGGCTCCTCTATCCATCAGCAACATGAAAACTCTGTTACATTGTCAAATCAGGGTTTTGGTACTAATGTTACTCAGCCCCACACAGCCATGCCAGTGGGTGCTGATAAAGGAAATTCTGAGCTTCCAAATCAGGCTCTGAAGCTTCAGTCTCCCTTTAATGGAGCAAGTCAGGGAACATCAGAGGTTGAGGCCGACAAGCATCAGCGGTACCAGTCAACACTACAGCTTGCAGCTAATCTCCTCCTCCAGATACAGCAGAAGCAGCAGCAACAACAAGCAAGCACTCAAGCAGGACAAGAGTCTGGTAATCATTAATGAGCTTTCCGTCAGCAAGGTAATTTCTTAATCCATGACTATTTTCTTTTGAATCGATGATTTTTTCAAGAAACAGTGATATATACCTGCTACAATGTGGTTTCATGATGCATAATTTTTGTTGTATTCTCCCTATTTGGATTGACCTTGTTTTCATGGTGCTGTATGATTCATTTAGGCCGGTGAGATGATTAAGTTAATCCAGTTTGGATACATGACCTCGTACTGAGAACTTTATCCAAATGGCAAGAAAACTGAATTGTGTTTTTTTTTTTTTGCAAGTTTTCCGATGTTATAAGGTCTGAGGTTGGGAAGAAATGATATCTTGATTTCTTGTTAGAAGTTTTTCTATGGAAGTAGTTTTGGCATTGGAAGGTATTGGTAATATTATTTGGGGATTCAAAGGTTGGTTGAGAGAAGTTGGAGAGTGCGTATTGGTGTAAATTGGCTTCTGAGAGTTAATCTGATCTATTATCGTATGCATGTGTGTGTTTTGGACTGTGATCCCTCTTTAGAAGAGCATAATGCAGGAGTTAGCCTTGCTATTTTTCCTAGATAATAATTTCATTGCTTGGACAAACCTGAGTTACTGTGATTGGAATTGATGTTTGTACTGTTATTTTGCCTCATGTGCTTGAAATTCTTTTTCCTCAAAATGCTTTAATGGGCTTGCATGTCTGTTTTTGCACGTGAATTATACTCGGTTTAGAAACAACTGACATTGACTTGATGCCTTCACTGCTAGATCTGGCATGTCTTCTACTAGATCTCTCAAATGGATGTGTTGATTGCACAGATGGTAGGTTGAGGTAGTCTTAGAATAGTGGGAAGTGTTTATTTCTTTGGATGTCCTTACATAGACTTGGGTGTTCCATCTCAATCAATGTGAGCAAACCAGAAAAGGGACAAGGTTAAGGGTCACTGGCTCAACCATCAGGTCAACCGGAATCGAACCATGACATAATTTTTCTCAAGTGTTTCAAGGACGCATCTGATTGAATCTCATCAAGTAGCAATTTAGGAGAACTATTATGTTCTTTTGAAGGAAATAGAAGAACAAAGAATTCAATACTGCATGAAGGAAATAGAAGAACAAAGAATTCAATACTACATGATAAAGAAGTTTCAAAATGAATTTGGGAAAGAAGCTGCCAAACCTAACCACTATGAAAAGGGACTAACGTAAAACCAGAAGCTAATCGCCTCTTAAAACTAGATGAATATTCAGCTTATCACCTGCAACAACTGAGCAGTACCCAGGAGCTAAATTATATAGCTTGTGAATTAAGTTTTCTGGTGTGTATATTTTAATACCCAGAAGCTAAAAAATACAGAAAGCTAGATGAATATTTAGTTTATTGCCTCTCAAAAGTATCAATTTTGGGCAATACCGAGAAGCTAAAATATATAGCTTACAGAAAGCTCAATTGATTTAAGTTTTCTGGTGTGTATAATACAGAAAGCTCAAGTTTTTATTCCAGGTTTTTTTTTTTAATGTTCATTTTGTTACATAATAATTCTCAAGAAAAAAATGAAGCTTTGCTGGAGTCCGAAGAGAAGGTGGAGAGGAGAGTGGTGGGGAAGGAATGGGTACCTAGAGGCGGAGAGTGGACCGTCGGAGACTGGAGTGGGGGGACGTCTAAGTGCATGGATGCGGTCACGCTGACACGTCAGTTTTTAAAAAATCTAGGACACGACATGTTATGGACACATTAACAATTTAGAGTTTTATGTATTTATTATATGTTAAATATATGAATAATTTAGTCAAAGGTAATGAAAAATATGCAACACATCACTATTTAAATTAAAAATCAATATATTCCATCTTATAAACGTTTCAAAACATATTAGGATATGCACGTTTTTTTTTAAGAACGCAAAATATTGTTATTATGAAAAGATTCATCACATAGGACATGATTGATAGTTTCAAGAAGTGTCAGGAAATGTTGTGACATTATAATTTTACTTTTTTAATTACGACAGTTTTAAAAGTGTTCGAACAGTGTTAGTGATTGACACGGGTGTCTAGTACGACATGCCTCATCCGTAGAAGTGTTTATGCTTCGTAGGACGGTGTTGCATCTTCTAGCAATGCTGCTCTTTAGTGATTTGGTAGTCAGCGCCGCTCTCAACTGAAGGCTGAAGCCAATGCTCAGTCGCAAGAGAAAAATTGAATCCTCACATGGCAAATCCCAATAGCTAAATTAGAAGAGAAACAAGAATATATATATATATATATAAACACAAATATTCGAGGTAGCCCAATCTCATAAGCCACGACTGTTTTGTATGCTTCTACTCCAGTTTGAAATAATGCTCACAAAAAATCCATGGTTTTTAAAACTGTCAAGTCACCTATTGTCCTAAAAACTTAAGTTGGTTAGTAAATTGACCCAACAATGTATATTAAATTATCCAATACTACTCTTTATGTGCGATCCCGTCTCGTACATGGAGAAGTGAACAAACTAAACTAAACAGGTGTACCAATACACACAGAACATAGTGCACAATAACAAAAATACCAAGAAAAAAAACATATATCACGAGATTTAAACCCAGAACCTTTTGGAATTAGAGCTCTTGTACCATGTTAAGTCACTAGTTGCCGAAAGCTAAAACCGTTGGGAAATAACCCAACAGTGCATATCAAATTATCTAACAAAAATCAAACGGTTTTTTGGGTTTATCCAGGCCGATGTCTAGATCGGTTGAGGGTTCAACCGATTAAACTGGCTGGTTGGGTTTGATTTTTAGAACATTGGATGTTTAAGTGCTCAGTTTAGAGACTCCAAAAATCTTGGGCAAGGATGTTATTTTCGTATGTATTTATCTTTATAAATCATAGGATGCGTGCATGTGTTTTGTCCTTTCCTCTTTGTGGGTGAGGTAATTGGAAGGCCAAGGAATATTAATTACTTTTGTTGTCTGCTTGCATTATTTTATAATGTCCATATTTCTCAAAATACTCAATTTTATTTTTGGGTGTAAATGCATTCTAATCTATCATGTTAAGATACATGATGACTATGATAATCCTAATTATGATCAACTTGGGAAAATGCTGATATTGAAACAAATATTGACCATTATATAAGAAAAAAGATCCGGCCAACATTAGATCATACAAAATATGGAATCTAATCATGTGAAATACGAAAATTGGATCTAAATGAAATATGGAAACCCAGTCTAATCAAACACGGAAACTAATTCATTTGATAAATCAAGTATAGAAACTATATCATGCAAAACATGGACACTAAATTTAAAATCAAACTAAAACATGCGAAGATATAAACTAACCTACCTAAATGAAACGTAGCGACTGTTAATGGAGTGATTAATTGGGCGACTTTAAACTCCCATACACACCACACAAAAAAAAATAATAATAATCTAACCTTTCATGTTATAACATTCAGAAACTAATAAGCATTAAACTTAATGGATTCAATAGCATGATATTTATCCACAAGTCACCCAAAGAATTTATAAAAGAAAGAGATTGGAAATTTGGAAACAATAAAAGAAAACTTTAGGTGCAAAAACCATTGAATAGAAAATCAATTGCATCAAATAACCATTGAAGTTAAACACTTATTTTTCTCTTGTTTTCTTGCTACATGTTGTTCTTGCCGTCCAAACTTTGCTATTAGGTTTTCTTTTGGGAGGATAAATAAAATGATACCGTATCTTACATATCAAAGATGGTAACGAACTTACTTTTAACCAAAAAGAACAAAAGGGTGCTGAGTTTCTTGTGGTGTTCATTTTCTTATATGGTCAATACTTATCAATGAGATTGTCATATTTGAAGATTTGTATATGTTGAGTGTTCTCGAAGTGATATGGAGAGGTTGTGAGCTACCCATTTACATGGAAACTAACTAATGAATCCAAGACTTGAAAATTATCATTTTCATTTTAGGCTAACATATATGTAATATAGTCGGTCACATGTGTTTAACTTTGAAGCTTATTCTTCTTATTTTGTGCATATATTAACTAATTCCTTCATTTTCCTCTCATTATCTAAGTAATGAGCTTCTATAGCACAAAATGATTCAAGAAGGGCAACTTGACCTTGGGAGAAGTTGCAACTTTTAATGGATATGAATATGTGAAGTGAAATGATGAGATGTGAGTACGAGAATAGTGGTGGTGCTTATAGGCTAGAAAACCATAGATTTGATCGAAAGAGGGGAAGTTTGATTTGTCGATTTTGGTCAGTAAGAGAGGTAAAGGAGGCAAGCGGTAGACTACGTTATATGGGCAAATGTAGAGGTGTCGGACGTGAGTGTATGTTTAAATGTCAGATTCATATAATTCCTATGTTCAAAGACACGTCGACCAAACAAAATATTTATATTTCTAGGTATACTTATTTTATTTTCTATAGTAAACTAGTGTTTTATAAGGTTTAGTAGGGTATTTCATACATAATATGAAAGTTTTATCTAATTTCGTTGGATAATTCTGAATTACTAAATGTGTTTCTAGCACTCGTGTTAGGCCATATCCCATACACTTGTCCAAGTTTTGAGTGTGCAACACGGGTCTTCATACAATTAGAAGAGTCCATGTAGTATAGGCAACATCAGTGACAAGTAAGCATGGTTTTGCTCAATGCTGAAGAAGAATTCTTCAATGGCTAATCTTTGTTTTTCGACAAATGGGGGGTCGGTTGAGGTGGGTGGAGGTCAAAAATCTCTTAAATCTGAGGGGTTCATTTACGAGTAAATGTGATGGGAGGTTGGAGGAAGCCGTTCATCTTTGTACATAAGATAGATGGGGTAGGGGGTTAGTTGAGATGGAGTAGGATTATGGCTCAAGGTTTGGGTCAAAATGTTTTGGTATTCCGATATGCGTTGATTTGGGTTCAAGGACCCATTTTCTTAATGTTTGGAGAGTTTAACTAGCCATTTGACGCTCTAGCAAGTTTTTTGAGGATAATTAATAATTCAAGCAAGAAAATACAATTGCATTCAAGAGCACAAAATAAAGCTTTGAATAAACCAAAAGAGTGAATTACAATGGTAGGCCAATGTATAAGCGTGCTAAGGGTTGTTAGAGGAGAAGCAATGATGTGAAGAAGGCAAGGAGAATCTCGCTTGGTTGTCACATCGGGGTAAATTTAGCAGATTGAGGTTTGAGAATGGAGAGTTTAATGGGCAAGGCAAAGATTGTGAGTGGGGTAAGGTGATAAGTATGCGATGGCGTGGTGTTCCCCCAGATTGGGTAGGAAGGTTTGAGATTTGGAAGTACTTAGGCTCCGTTTGGAAACGTTTACGTTTATTGTTTTCTATTTTTGTTTTCAAAATTTTGTAAATTGTAAGCAAAAACTTATTTGATAATTATTTTTATTTTTAAAAAAATATAAATAGTTTTCAAAATTTACAAAATTCTTGTAAACAAAAAAAGATGTTTTCACTTGTTTTGTAAATATTTTTATATTTTATTTTTCCTCTCCCACCACCTCCGACCACCACTTTCGACCGCCTCCTCTGGCCACCACTTCCAACCACCACCTCTGGCTACCACCTTTGACCACCACTATCGGCCACCACACCGACCATTGGATGTAATTTCAGCTAAAGATGGGATGGAATATTTAATCATTTTATCATGAGGATGGGACCTGGGAGGGGTATACGGTTGACAGATAGTGATAATGGATGGGTTGATGATTGTAACAAGGGATCGTGCCAAGGGGCTCAATTTGGTGGGACAATCGGAAATTATGAGCAATAAGATGATGAATAAGGGTATTCAATCCATCTTGGTGTTATGATGATTATAGAGGAAAGCATGGTTTTAAATTACTGTATCGGGACACATAACGGTATTAGTCACGGTGTAATAGTGTCAGAAGTATCGACTAAAACGTATCGGAAATCTGCTATTGCGAAGTGAATTTTTTAAATATTCACTAATCCATGTATTTGGACAATTTGAATCGTAATTTGTCTTATTTTGATCAAGATTCAACCGTCTAAAAACGTGTTTAGCTTTTATGGTGGCGGTGTCGTAGGGATAGGGTACCCCTGGCTGCGCCACGCCCTCTAAGCTTCACAACCTGTGGCTGTAATGTGGGAGTAGGATGCAGGAGAGACAGAGGAGGGTTATCGATGTTTGGAACAGGTGAGAGGAATGACGGAAGGTCTTTTTCTCAAGCTTCTCAATAAGAGGTTTTATTTATTTATTTTGAAAGGGGTTTGTGACTTTTGGGACAGGGATCCTTCACAAGAGGAGCAGGAAAGGGTTTATGTTTGTTGCAATTTGGAGAGGAATTATGATCGAAGTTGGGGGGATTCTACCAAGCAAAGGTAGGCAGATTTGGCTAGGAGAGTAGGAGTGAGCTAAAGGATGGGGTTTGTAAGGGGTGAAGCTAGAAAGGAAGTGGGGGTTTGTTTTGGGAACTTATGCAATAGGTGAAAAGGTGGGTGGGAGAGGGGCCTTGATTGGAGCTATAATCCCGATGGGCTCTATTTAAAATGAGAGCCCAAGTCCCACAATTACGAGGGTAGGAGATTTGTCTATATCGAAGGAAATGGCTCAATACGGAGAAGGGATAACTTAGAAGAAAGATTTGGGGTGGCTTCAGTTGTGAATGATGTACAAAGGTACTAAGATCTATTAGGCTTGTGCTGATGGCAAGGGTGGTGTTACTCTTGGGCTTATGAAGGCTCAAAAGTGGGAAAAAGTAGAAGGTTAATGGCAGCAATTTTGTTAGGTTTTCTTTGGAAACTTTTGAAAAAGATGCCTTTATGAATATCGTAATTTTTTTTAGTTGAACAGATGCTTGATTTGGAGGAATGTGGGACAACCGGACAAGGCGGAGCCAGAGCAAGGGAAGCACATAAAGTGAAAGGGAATTATAAGAATGGGACAGAGGTGTGTGGGAGAGGGGCTTTGATCAGAGCTAAGCGGGATGTGCTCTATTTAAATCGAGAGCCCAAGTTCCATAATCACAAGGGGAGGAGATTTAGCTATGTCGAAGGATATGGCACAATACGGAGGAGGGCGAGCTTGGAAGGAAAATTTGGGGTGGGTTCAATTGTGAATGATGTACCAAGATACTAGGATCTATCGGGCTTGTGGTGATGGCAAGGGTGGCGTTACTCCTAGGCTTATAGAAGGGATTAAGGAAGAAGCTCATAATTGGGAAAAGGAGAAGGTTAAAGGAAGCAATTTTGTTTTCTTTGACAGCTTTTGAAAAAGAGGCCTTTTTGAAGCTTGTAATATTTTTTATCAAAACAGATGCCTGGTTTGGAGGAAAGTGGAACAAGGAGGAGTCAGAGCGAGGGAAGCACATAAAGTGAAAGGGATTTATAAGAATGGGACAATGGAATGGTTAGAGGCCAGAGGAGGACAGAGGGGTGCATGTATGGTTGTGCACCTCTTTGTCTAGGTGGAGACACCACTCTTTGATTGGTACCTTTATTTTTTGGGGGCATATGGGTGGTTCTCCCTTGGTTTGTTTTTTGATACATTTTAATTGCTTATCAAAATGGAAAATAACTCTCCATTATGCAATGTGAGTGTGCTACATGTAGCAATGATTAACCTATAGAGCTCGTGCCCTTAAAATAGGTAGGTCCTTTATTATAAGGTGGGCAATAGGATGTGTCACCATGTTTAGGATTGCCATTTATTGATGTTTTTATTTCCAAAATAATAACTAGCCAAATATGGAAGGGAATGCACTTTTTAAATAAGATAACACTGAAATGAAGCCTTGGTGTCAAGAATGGTATTGATTGGTGACAAATTTTG
Source organism: Heliamphora ciliata (assembly GCA_032360265.1). Lineage (NCBI taxonomy): Eukaryota > Viridiplantae > Streptophyta > Magnoliopsida > Ericales > Sarraceniaceae > Heliamphora > Heliamphora ciliata. The sequence continues at coordinate 10,743 of JAUMHN010440170.1, forward strand.
TTGGTAACAAGGTGATTTGTTTGTAACTGGAATCGGTATGCGAGCATGAATGCTTCTTTCTCTTTCCTTGTTTCTATTTATTTACTTATTTGTAGTTTTCTTGATATAACTTTCTCAAGGCCATAATTGCTAATACCTTTTTGTTTGTCCTTTGGATGCATGTACCTGTGATAATGCCTCCCTCGGCGTAGGTGTCGTACACCTCTGGATTTTCCTTTGCATACACAAGGGAGCTGTCAAAATAATCTCTTTGCGAACACAAAAACCACCAGTCCGAATGAATAAGTTTGAGAGATGAAATACTTAGTTTTAAAGATTTAATCTCATTTCCCTAAACCTTATGTTTTTTATATTGAGCTTGTTTTATAGGTGTATGAGATTGTAGCCTCCATTTAAGAACCTGCCTACATTTGGTTTCATGGAATGGTTCTCATATGATATTAAGTCAATAAATTTCAATGTCTTATTATTACTCTTTGGTGGGGATGATGCTAATTGAATTTTCCAGTATGATGGTTTGCTATATTTTAGTAAAAGTAGAGTTATCTGAGTAAAGATGGGGTCATTTAGGTATCCCAAACATATGGAGTCAAGAAAGAGTGATGGGGGTTATTTTTCTTGTGAATAACATGGCTCATTGAATTGTTCAAGTAATTTATTATGGTCTGTTGAGAGTATATTAGTTTCATTCTTTTATATTTTTACTTTATTTCCTTAATTGGATTCTTGTACTTAGTTTGTCTTTGACTTAATA
>JAUMHN010440181.1:0-11495 GCA_032360265.1 Heliamphora ciliata
GTTTCTTGAAATTCCAGTGAGGATTCAGTCGACTGAGGTGGTGAATTCAGTCGACTAAGTGGGCAGGGTGGTGATTCAGTCGACTGAGGTGGTGAATTCAATCGACTAAGTGGGCTGGGTGGTGATTCAGTCGACTGAGATGGGTGATTTAGTCGAATGACTTGTGGCGGTAGAAAGTTTTTGAGATTTTAGTAGCTTTTCAGTCTACTGAACTGGGAATTCAGTTAACTAGATTTCTCTACGGGGCTGAGCTTATAAATATCAAGCTCTTGAAAAATATTTTGAAACCATAACTTCTTGAGTAAGTTTCCTTTTGCTTTACCTTCTCTCTAGATTTTGATGGGCCCAGGGCTCAATTTTTAGTGATCGGACAGTGGATCCTTGGTATATGTGCCGGGGGCTTCACGTTCATCAGGACGAAATCTCATTTCGTCGAGGTTTGTTTTTTGAGGCGTCAAGTTTTGACTCAACGAGATAGGATCCTAGACTATCTTGTCATTAAAGGGTGCTACGTGCAATTATATGCTTTTCTATCAGTTAAAAATGTTATACATGCTGCTTTTTATATTTAAACCATGTTTATTCGGATAAAAAGCATGTTGTACGCTTTTTCATGATTTATTTCATGATACGGATATGTGGATGTCAGTGGTTTTTAAAAATGTGATTTTGAAAATGGAGAATTTGTGAAAAGTCTTGAAAATCGTATTTTGGAGGTTTGGAGCTAATCCTCAGGGTTGAGTTTCGAATTTTAAACTTTTTGATATAAATGGTGGAAATATTTTTGAAAATGTTGTTTTATCTCCATGATTAATGGATGATGTGGCGGTTGGCCATTAGATCTTTTATACATGATTGATGTATAGTTTGAAATGTTTTCATAGTCGAGCTACGGCTTGGTTTTTAAATGATTCGTTAGCGGTGCCGTGATAGTGTTTGGATTGGGTGCTTTGTTCCCTCGATTTTAGCCCGTAAAGCAGTAATGGGTGCTTTGTTCTCTCGGTTTTAACCCGTAAAGAGGTGGTTTGCATTGTTGTGACTCCATATAAAACTTGTCATTACCTAACAGGTCTTAAATGACTCAAGACTAGGGTAATGGGTAGGAGTCTATAGTTATTACCTCTATTCCGGGTGTGATAGAGTCAGTACATAGGAATCTTTTTGTTGTTGTGGCTTCGAATAGAACTTGTTATTACCTAGCTGATCTTAAATGATTCAGGACTAGGGTAATAGGCGCGAGTTTATAGTTGTTACATTTTTCTCGGTTGTGTGATCCGAGTTGAAAATAACGTTTTGTTCTCGGCTATGTGATCCGAGTGGAAAAATAACGTTTTGTTACTATTTTCTTTAACTGTGAAACGTTGTCTGCATTGTTGAAATGCATGATTTTAAGGATGAAAAACCGTTTTGAGGCTCGTGTGAGTCGGGTGAAAACTAGGGGTTTTGAGAAGTAAAACTGTTTTGAGGCTCGTGTGGTTGAGGTGATTTTTATGCTATGTGATTGCATATCCTGCTCTACAGTATTATAGTCTGTTTCTATTGGGTTTCGGCTCACGTTGTGGGATTTTGTGCAAACCTTTTTCAGGTGGGCGTGTTCACGTAGGTTGATCTTGTGGTGTCCGGAGATGGTTGATGACAAGACTCTTATGTTTTGTCCTTATTAGATAGTTTATACTTTTTGTATATAGAACGTGTTTGGATCTAGTATGTTTTATATTTGGAAGCATGCGTAATGTAATTCTTGTTTTCGTGGGCCGATGTATGCATGATTTATATTTTCGAGAGAAACTATAGGTTGGTTGTTACTTTTCGTAATTTCTTCTAACGGTTTTCATTGGTTGGTTCAACGTTTTACAAAAAAGGTTTTCAATTAGCTTATGCTTTATTTAAACTCTTGTACTTCGAGGGAGATTTTAGAACAACTTCTGCTTCTTTTAAAAAAGGTATTTCCTTATCCAAAAATGTGTATTTTGTTTTAAAGGCTTGGTTTTTGGGGCAATTCTTTTAAATTAAATAAACCCTCGGTAGTGCTATTTACAAAGGTTTTAGCCTCACCTTGGTTTTTTGGTTTTTCATCCGTTTGTGTTTGGACGGTTTTGGTAGTTGTTCGTGGGCTTTTCGTGAGACCCGGAGTTTAGGGCATGATAACTTGGTATCAGAGCTATGGGTTTGAATACCTAAGAGCCATGAGAAGAGGGTGCCTCACCTTGTGAAGATGATTGCATGTGTTTAAGTGTTAATTATTTTTATAACAAGAGCATGATAGCTTGTTGAGCATGTGGATGTCGTGTATATGTGAGTATGGAGGTTAGACCTTAGGATTGATTCGTCTTGCCTTCGGGCGTTTGGATTAACAAATTTGGAAGTCAAGTTAGAAACGCGTGTAGCTGTCGTGCTTTCTGGCAAGGAATTTAAGTAGGTTATCCAAAGTGACGCGTCATTTTTGTCGGTTCTCCTTGGTATGTGTGACATGTTGGCATAATCGTTTTGGTTATGTGTTAGCATGATTATGTGATACGTGTTAGAAATAATATGATAGATAGACCTTAGGTTGTTGTGTTCTATATTTTCTTTATATATGAAGTGTATACCCTTGGAGAGGATGAGACCGTGGTTTAGGTCTTGGATGTGCGACTCGGTTGCAGTTGGTTGCTGAAAGGCAAAGTTTTGGGCTGATTGTTGATCGCTTGGTGCGTAGTGAAACTCGTTGGTGAGTTAGGGTTAGCCACGTGAGGTTGGCCGTGATTGGTGAACTGTTGAGTATTGGTATGAGTAGAGTTTTCTCTGGTGCAGTTGAAGCATGGTTAGTGGCTTGATTTTAGTAGCGGGCTCCTCTTGAAAGTATGTTATCGACAGTTGTAGTTGTGTTATGGATAGCCTGATGAGTAGGGGTGATGGGGTGTCAGAGACCCTGGAAAAAATCAGTTGTTATAACTAGATTTGCGGATGGATTTGTGGATAGTGACAATACCTTTCGGTTAAGGTTTGGTGTACGCGGTTTTGGTCGTGTGATGGATTAGGGACGTCGTTAGCCATGCTATGTCATGAACCGTGTACTCGGGATGGGATATATACGGGAACATAATGGATGGGAGCGTGATAATCCTTGGTCAGGCATATGCTGAGATGGTAGAACGTAAGTGGTTCTGGGAATATCCCATGCTAACAGGGGTTGTTGGTAGTCTGAGTAGTTCTGATGACCTTAGACGTGGTATACCTTGTTGAGGTTTGAGAATTAAGTTACGAGTGAGTAAGCTCGAGGATATGGGGACGAATATGAGTTGCAAATATGATGGAATGAGTATGGGTCACGATTGTGTTGGAATGTGTAAGGGTTCAGGTTACGGTTCTAACATACAACGAGTATCAGTTATGTGAGATTCCTACGAGAATGAAAGTTCATGGTCTGGTCGTTATCCTAGTGATTAGGAGAACGTGTTTGGGAATCGTGCTGGATGCATGAGATTTGGAAGGACCATAGAAGGGTTCGATAGTGTGGTTGGCTTAGTGCTAAGATGGTGTATCCTGAGTGTGATATGTCTGAAAGTTCTTTATGTTTGATCTTAGGTTCAGAGGTGGGTATGTTGTTACCCCACGAAAACGAAGTGTGGGGTAATAAGGTTTAGTAGTATACCATGTGGTTTGGGTGGCCTGGGACGATAGGCGAGAAATCACAAGTAAGATATCTGTGATTGATGTGTGCTTGGAGAGCAAAAGTGCAGGAGGTGCTGCATGGTTGTGGGAGTTATTAGTAACCTCGGATGAAAGGTTTTAGGATTGGGTTTCCTTTGTTTGATGCCATCCACTTTATATGTGAGTTGCTTGGACAGTTGGCACGAAGCCGTGACGTGACCGTGGTTTTCCTAACAGGAGTTAGGTGAGTAAGCGCAACCTTCTAGAGTAACGTCTTGGCGAAATGGAAATGTCAACGTGTGTCTCCGTGTATGACTGGTGACGAGCTGGTAGTCCTATGGGATGTGTTGTACAAGGTATAAGGATTGATGGTGTTCATATGTGTGTGAATGATGTCAGAGAGTTGAGAGCTTGGTGTAGCGGACCATCTGAGTATCGCGATCGGGTTGACGACAACTGTTTGGCTATGGTCGATGTGGCTTCAAGTATGACTTATAAGGTCTTTGGGGGCCAAGTGTTGATGAGTACTGAAAATATGCTGAGGTTGGGCCATAATTTCTTGTTAACCCTTTTGTTTTCTCTGGACGGAGAGTGAGTTCCCTTGTAGACAGTTGTCTGGTGCGAGTTACTTCATCTTGGTTGGATGGAGATGTCGGGATCTTGATTGGTTCAGATTTAGTTATGTTCTGAGATTGTGAAAATCTCTATGGATTTTGAATCCGTGTTGTGATCCTTGGAGTTGTGCCTTGGGAACTTGTATCGCCGTGATCGGGGGATTGTAAGATGGATTCTTCGTGGTTTCAACGCATGATTGATGAGTATATACATTTAACTATTATGCATGGCTATGTGCCTTCTTGGATGTAGAGCATTTGTGTGTATAACCTGGGATCCAATTGCTCTCACGGTTAAAGACCGTAAAGAATTGGATGATGGAGTTAGTATTATCCTGTGGTGGAAGACCGTAAAACAGTACGTATAAGTGTGGTAAACATGGTGGGTCGTGGTAACCTAGTCAAAATATGACTTGTGATGTATGATGGTTGAACTATTCGGGTTGTGTTCCCTGTGAGGTCGGGCTGGTAGGCTAGGATTGCCTGTGTTTGTCCTTATTGACAAGAGAGCTAGTGTTGAGTCGTTGAATCCTTTTCTATAGTGATCAGCTGAGAATCGTTAACCGTTATGTGCAGCTTGTTCTGGGTTGTGTGCGTATGGTTGTACTTCTAGCTCTTGGCAAAGTGAGAATTTTGTAGAAAATGTACGGCGGTGATATTCACATGGCGGGTTTCTGATAGACTTTTGTGAGTCTAGATTTGGATTCTATTTAGGGCTTCGAACTATTCAGAGTTCTTAGAGTCGAAGAATGCTCGCCAACTGGGGTAAGCATTGTGTTTTGGCATAACCATTTGTTCGGATGGTGGTCCCGAGAGTATGGTAAGGTATGAGTTAGGAAGGATTCGATATTTGAGAAGCGTTAGTTGGTGTGGCCTGATCGGACCGACGCGATTGTTTGGTTTGGAATGGAAAGGCCGTGATGAGTTATGCATAAGAAGAAATTACTACGTGTAAGAGGCAAGTCTTGGTTGGTTACTTGACAGACAAATCTTGGGTTTAAATATTTTACTATTGTGGACTCAAGGGATTGATGTAGGTGTTATGAGTTTGGAGTTGATGTCGGATGACGGTCATCATGTTTGCTTTGTCAGATGATGGCGATCATGTCTGATTTTAGGTTGATCTGTAAACTTAGTATCAGTGATTTGATAGTGAGACGTTGAGATGTGTAGTGATGTGCTGCTGCACAGGAGACATGATTGGGTGTAGGTTATTGGATACCTATGAGATGTTCTGTTTGCGTGGCGTGTTTGGTCAAGTGACTCGTTGAGGTCAGGTGACTTTGTGGCTATGATGCCGGATTGGTTTTCGATTGTGTAGAACCTTGTATGAGACAATGGTGTGTCACTTAGTGTTTCTCTAGGGTGAGAATTGTGGTTCGTGATGGAAAATCGGATAGAGGACGAAGGTTTAGAGAGAATGCGTTCTTTGGTATTCCAGGTGAGTTATATGAACTTCTCACTGGAGTCGAGTGTTTATGTTGTTGCTCGTGGATGGGTGTCTTGTCAACTTCGTGACGGCGTGATTAGCATCAATAGGGTAGCGATGTGATATCAAAGTGGGTGGTCATCTGGTGATCGTCAGAACTTAAGCAAAGTTTGGGTGTGGAGCATGTGACTTCGTGTGATCGATGTCAGGGTTCAACATCTAGTGTTTGGACTCACAGAGTTAGTCCTTAGTGTGCATTGTGTGGTGCGAATGTGCCGGTATGTGGCAGTGAGAACGAGGTGGTAGTCTCTGTGTTCTGGCGTATAAAGTGTTTGAGAACAGGTTTCATGGTGGATTGGTCTCTTGTTTTGCGTTAGTCGCTGAGATGGTTTGTGTTTGGCGAGAGTTATGTTTCAAGGTTTGGCAGTGTGAGTTGGATCTTGATCCGATGTTTTATGGATGTCTCATGGATGACAGTGGTGTCGCTGGGACTTGCACGTGCGGGCAGTCTGTATGGAGGTTGATTCTTCAAAGACGTGTTTACGTCGTGTGACGACAGGTTTGGGATTTCAGTTACTGGGGCATTCTTGCTACTGTATAGTGTTGTTGGGTTTGCATCAGAGATTATTGATGGTTGATAAGTTGGTGTTTGGCTTGAGATTCAGTGTTGAATTTCGGGGATGCAATTTCTTTAAGAGGGGAGAGTTGTGAGACCCCGACCCGTTTCATTTTTGAAATGATTTAAGTGTTGATGGAGTTGGAATTAACACTTGACCTCAGTGATGTTTTAGGTGCATATTTGGGTGAAGGCATGGACACCGAAAAAGTTTCTTGAAATTCCAGTGATGATTCAGTCGACTAAGGTGGTGAATTCAGTCGACTGAGTGGGCTGTGTGGTAATTTAGTTGACTGAGATGGGTGATTTAGTCGACTGACTTGTGGCGGTGGAAAGTTTTTGAGATTCCAATAGGTTTTCAGTCGACTGAACTGGGGAATTCAATGGACTGGATTCCTGTACGGGGTTGAGCTAATAAATATCAAGCTCTTGGAAGATATTTTGAAACCATAGCTTCTTGAGTAAATTTCCTTTTGCTCTACATTCTCTCTAGATTTTGATGGGCTCAGAGCTTGGTTTTCAGCAATCGGGCAATGGATCCTAGATATCTGTGCCTGGGGCTTCGCGCTCATCCAAAAGGAATCTCATTTCGTCGAGGTTTGTTTTTCGAGGCGTCGTGTTTAGGCTTAACGAGATAGGATCCTAGACTATCTTGTCGTTAAAGGGTGTTATGTGCAATTATATGCTTTTCTACTGGTTGAAAATGCTAGACATGCTGATTTTTATATTTAAACCATGTTTGTTCGGATAAAAAGCATGTTGTACGCTTTTTCTTGATTTATTACATGATACAGATGTGTGGATATCTGTGATTTTCAAAAAGGTAATTTTAAAAATGGAGGATTTGTGAAAAGTCTTGAAAATTGTGTTTTGGAGGTTTGGAGCTAACCCTCGGGGTTGAGTCTCAAATTTTAAACGTTTTGATAGAAACGGTGAAAATATTTTTAAAAATGTTGTTTGATCTCCATGATTAAAGGTTGATGTGGCGGTTGGCCATTGGATCTTTTATACATGATTGATGTATAGATTAAAATGTTTTCGTAGTCGAGCTACGAGTTGATTTTTAAATGATTCGTTAGATGTGCCATGACAGTGTTCGGATTGGGTGCTTCGTTCCCTCAGTTTTAGCCCGTAAGGAGGTGGTGAGTGCTTCGTTCTCTCAGTTTTAGCCCGTAAAGAGGTAGTTTGCATTGCTGTGACTCCGTATAGAACTTGTTATTACCTAGCAAGTCTTAAATGACTCAAGACTAGGGTAATGGGCAGGAGTTTATAGTTGTTACCTCTGTTTTGGGTGTGACAGAGTCAGTACATAGAAATTTTTTTGTTGTTGTGACTCCGTATAGAACTTGTTATTACCTAGCAGGTCTTAAATGATTCAAGACTATGGTAATAGGCAGGAGTTTATAGTTGTTATCTTTTTCTCGGCTGTGTGATCCGAGTGGAAAATAACGTTTTGTTCTCGGCTGTGTGATCCGAGTGGAAAAATAATGTTTTGTTACTATTTTTCTTTAACTGTGAAACGTTGTTTGCATTGTTGAAATGTATGGTTTTAAGGATGAAAAACCGTTTTGAGGCTTGTGGGAGTTAGGAGAAAACTAAGCGTTTTGAGAAGTAAAACCGTTTTGAGGCTCGTGTGGTTGAGGCGATTCTTATGCTATGTGATTGTATATCCTGCTTTACTATATTATAGTCTGTTTTTATTGGACTTCTGCTCACGTTGTGGAATTTTATGCAAACCTTTTACAAGGGGGCATAGTCACGTAGGTTGATCTTGAGGTGCCCGGAGGCGATTGATGACAAGACTCTTATGTTTTGTCCTTGTTAGGTAGTTTATATATTTTGTATATGGATCATGTTTGGTTGTAACATGTTTCGTATTTGGAAGCATGCGTAATGTAATTCTTATAGCCGTGGGTCAATGTATGCATGATTTATGTTTTCGAGGGAACAACCCGAGGGAACAAAGGACCCAACCACCTAGTTTATGGGGATTAACCCGAAGGACCAAGGTACCTACTCTGCGCACGTTTTCAGGCTTTCACCGAGGGCAACTCGTGCCAAATACGTGCTATTCTGATACATCTAGAGAATCATTTATGAAAACCAAAACCCTTTCCACATTTATACATTAAACATGTATACATAGATCCATCCATTGACATGGAGATCAAATAAACCTACAGATCCATCCATTAACATGGAGATCAAACAAACATGTAAAAACATGAGTTTTCAAAACAATACAACATATGTATAAGAAGATCCAATCCATCTATCATGGAGATCAATGCATGAAAATGCATAGTTTTCATGAAAATATTTTAAAAGTTGAGCCTCAACCTCACAGGTTAGCTCCAAACCTTCAAAGCCATGATTTTCAAAGATGCACCCTCAACAGCCCAAGCTCAGTCAATTGGACCCACCCTCCAGTCGCCTGGAAAAACACACTAGAATCCACGCCAAAACGCCCAACAACACTGTTCAATCGACTGACCCAATGATTTCAGTCGACCGAACCTTCAAACCATGATCCAGTCGACTGACCCCATGGGTTCAATCGACCAAACCAGCCCAGAAAATATTTTTCACCTACGATTTTGCCATTTTAAACCCAAGATGAAACCTCGAAGCTTCCATCTCACACCCATGAACTCACACACGCTCAAGCCTACCACCAAAGGCTTCAAAAGAAACATCTAACACCGTTTTCATCCAACCGAAACGATGGAAAAAGGTTTTTAAACCACAAACCCACTTTTCCCAAACATGAAACACCTTTTCATGAATATAAAACAGTAAAGATGCAAAAGATTACATACGACACCCTCTAATAACTTTAAAGTCTAGAATCCTACTTTGGTGAGTCAAGAACTCGACGCCTCGATTCGCGTGCAAAATTGAGCTTCGTCAGAATAAAATTTTGTCAGAATGGATGCGTAGAGCATGATGCCTATAACAAGGATCGGCTGCTGGTCCGTCAAAAACCAAGCCCCGAGTCCCCGAGAAGTTTGAGAGAAGGCAGAGAAAAAACTGAAGGAAACTTAGGAGTTAAGTTTTGAAAATATCTTTTGAAAATATCTAACTCTAGATATTTATAGGCCTCCAAAATATCTTTTTTTTTAAATTTTTGAAATTCGCACCACAATTTCCCGTGGCCCCCGGGACCAACCCTACAAAATCTTTGAACCCGAACATGCGTCAAAATCGCATTTTTCTAGAATCTCACGCCAGGCCTCCACCGCTCGAGCGCCCAAGCACCGCTCGAGCGGACCCCGCCGACATACTCCTCTGCCATACCATCGCTCGAGCGGATGACCACTGCTCAAGCAGTCACCATCCAGATCCACTCTCTGCCACCAGCCCGCTCGAGCGCACACCTACCGCTCGAGCGCACACCTACCGCTCGAGCGGTCATTGCTGGGTGAAAACCTGAACCAAAGAAGAAAGATCTTACTTTAATCCCTACTCCCGTGAACACTTAAATCATTTTTAAAAATGAAACGGGTCAGGGTCTCACAACTCTCCCCCTCTTAAAGGAATTTCGTCCCCGAAATTTAACACTGCAACTCAAGCCAAACACTATCCAGCAACTATCAACAATCTCTGATGCAAACCCAACAATACTGCACAATAGCAGACATGCCCCAGCAACTGAAATCCCAAACCTGTCGCCACACAAGGAAAACATGACTGGAAGATCCAATCTCCATACAGACTGTGCACACAGGTAAGTTCCGCTGACCCTACTGTCATCTAGGAAACATCCATAAACCTTAGATCAAGATCCAACTCGTGCTGCCAAACCCTAATACAGAACTCTCGCCGAACTCAAACCACTCCGGCGATAAACGTATCATACGAGACCAATCCACCATGGTACTTGATCTCAAACATGCTCTATGCTCTCTGCTCGTCCTCATAGCCACATACTAGGTCAATCACATCTCACAATACACACCAAGGACTATCTCCACAAGTCCAAACACACGACGTCAAACTCCGACATCGGTCACAAGAAGTCACATGTTCCACACACAAACTTTACCCAAGTTCTGACAATCACCAGACGGCCACAGACTTTGATACCACGTCATCACCCTATCGACGCCAACATCTTCATCACTGAATCTGTCATGTTACCGATCCACGAGCAACAACACAACGCTCGGCTCCAGAGAGAAGCTTGCTCGACTCCAGAGAGAAGCTTACTTACTCACACAAAGAACACATCTCAGCAAACCCTCAAACGGTCATTCCCAATCTGATCTTTCATCACAAGCTAGTATTCTCACCCAGGAGGAACATCAGGTGGTACACCATTGTCCTAGACAAGGTCCCACACAATCGAAAATCGACCTAGCATCACAGCCACAAGGTCACCTGACTCCAGTGAGTCACCTGACTCCAACAAGTCACTTGACCAAACACGTCACGTAGACAGAACTGTTGGAACGCGGAAGAAAAAATAAGAACCGGTGCCGTGACCGTAAAAAATGGTGCATGCATTTTTCATAAAAAACCATATCTATGAACAGATATATTAAGATTAAATATACCTTCAAGAAACTTGTACAAGTTTCTTTGATGTAAAACAACGATCCAAGTCGACCCAATGATCTTCTCACGTATATCCCGACGCACACGACGATCCCCGCGAGTGGGCACCGATCCGGATCTTTGTATTTTTCTCCTTCTTGGTTTCTATCTCACACCGCTCTCTCAAAGACAAAAGAATACACAATTGGAGAGAGAAGGGGGTGGCGGCTAGGGCTTGGGATTAGGTTCCTTTTTTGGATCCTTGTGATATGGTTTTAATATATCACTTGAGTTATCCTTGAAAACTATATATCTCTTTCTTAAAACCAAGGAGGAGACACATATTTTCCATAAAACAACCTTGTACCCCTATTAGGGCCGGCCACCTAGGGAGTGATCCCTAGGTGTGCCAAATTTTAATACCGCCCTCCATTATTTAATTTAATCCCCGAATGTTCCCAATGGCGAAATCGACATTCAAATTAAATTAAATAATTACCGAAACCGATAAGAAAATATCCGTGCATATAAAGGGCTACGTGAGGGATCACGAGGAAGTATAAGACTCAGGTTAACCATACGAGAAAATTGGATATCCCTAACTCTGTCCCCGAGTTAGATCCTTTCTTGCACGAACCAGAACTTATTCCACTAAAGGTCCTGACTG
>JAUMHN010440190.1:0-11495 GCA_032360265.1 Heliamphora ciliata
TATAATTGCACTCTGACCCATAATCTCAAGACCTTTTTGCATTGAGCTCCTGTTATTAAATACTTACCATTTCTCCCTACGTTAAGATTCTCGATACCTGCCAATTAAATTTAATTACTAACAATTTAATTTAATCAGCATGTTGATATTTCTTAAACCCTTTTGCTTAACTTATTTGGCCGCCGAATAATTAAATCCACCGATAGGGTTTAGCCCGGTCAAAACTTATAAGCTTTCTTAAGGAGGTATTATCAATTTCGATCTTTCGGGATGTGAATTTCGTCAATAATTAATATTCTCATATAAATAATACTGATATACAACTCACCGAGAATATAGACCTATATAAGATCGCACCCTCTAATGAGTCAAAATAACAAATATTAAATATATGCAAATCAATAATTATTTCAAGATAAATAGGATAAGCACTATTTATAATAACTTTGAGGTGTGAATTAATTTATATAATCAGTATAAAATTAATTATTCCAAATGTTCCATTTAATACACACAAAGTGTACTGGTACAGAGAGTCGAAACAATAGACGACGCTATTATCTGTTTTCCGTAATCATGACAGGCCTACTAAAACTCTGTGGCACAGTCGTACTGATGGTATGTATATTTTCATCTCAACTGTAAACATAAAATTTATATTCTGCAATAACCTAAAATCTGATCTTCTGTGTGCAAGTCGTACTCTATACAGCATATTAAATACTATACAGAATATCGGACATCCATGTATAACATTAAAAAAATGATATACATACATTGCTTATAAAGATTCTCATAAATTAAAAAATTAATTTTATTAAAATAAAATTAAATACTAAAATTATAGTTTTCAGTACACCAACCCTAACAATCTTCCACTTATACTCAAAACCATGCTGCTATACATCTGACTCCCATACCCTCTACATGACTATCGAAAGTCTTAGCCGGTAAGCTATTTGTAAAAGGATTTGTAAGGTTGTCTCCTGATTTAAGCTCTATGTTTGATTAAAAATTTGAGTCTGTGTATCCTAAAGGTACTAGACTGTCTGCCTGGTAAACCAACATATAATTCTTAGTCCTTTTCAGGTACTTGATTATATTCTTTATCGCAGTCCAATGTTCCTGCCCTGAGTAGACTGATATTTGCTAATCATATTAGGTGTTTTGACGCAATTTTAGTATTTTTGCTTTAATATGATTTTATGTATTTCGATGCCTGTTTTGGTTAAACTGAGCATACGGGGTTGCTTCTCGGGGTTGTAGAGAGTTTCTGTGCGAATTTCGAAAATTAAAAAAAAAAGATATTTTGGAGGCCTATAAATATCAAGCCTTAGATATTTTGGTGGAGATATTTTATTTTGGAAAGCTTAGTGGTTAACTTTCTTTCTCTAAACAAAAACCTCGGCCTTCTCTCTAGATTTTCTTGGGGCCCGGGCTTTGTTTTTCGCAATCTGGTAGCGGATCTTTTGCTATTGGCTTCGTAGTCTACGCATCCATCCAGACAGAATTTGATTTCGGCGAAACTCAAATTTTCACGTAAGATTCTAGATTCTACTGCTGTACAAGGGAGTTATATGTAATCTTATGCATTTCTACCGTGTTAAGCGCATGAAAAAGTGATTTATATTTGATAGATCTGGTTTTTGGATTTTAAAATTGTTTTTCGGCATTTCGGTTGGAGGAAAGGGGGTTTGAGGCTTTCCTTTCGGTGTATCTTTGTTGTTTTGGGTTTGTGTATGTCCATGGGTTGAAAAAGAGGTGTTTGGCTGGTTTAATTTGGAGTTGAAAAGTTATTTTCGTAGCTTGGGTTTGATTTTCACCATCGCCTGTAGCTTATTCTGAAATTTGGAAATTTTTAGGTTTTGTGTCGACACCTTTTTCTATTAGGGTCGACACAATTTCCTTCTGGGGTGCTGAGTACGCTCTAGTAGCTTACGTTGAACTCTCTGTTCTTTTGTGTCGACACATTTTTTGTTTGTGTCGACACATTTTCTGTTTGTGTCAACACCATTTTCCTTCTGTTGGTGTTGAGTATTCTGTTGTGGTTTGTGTCGACACATTTTCTATTTGTGTCGACACCTCCGTTGTTTGTGTTGACACATTTTTTGTTTGTGTCGACACCTCCGCTGTTTATGTCGACACCATTTCTATTGGTGTTGACCCTTTTCTTCCTTTGTGTGAGAAGATGGGTTTTGAGTTCGAGGTGAGTTCTATGAGCCCGTGGGGTCCTAGAATGTGAAAGATATATTTTATATTTAAACCATGCTTGTTTGGATAAAAGGCATGTTTTTACGCTTTTTTCTTTGTTTATTACATAATTCGAATGTGTTGTTATCTGTGATTTTCAAAAAGGTGATTTTGGAAATGGAGGTTTTATAAAACGTGTTTTTGGAGGTTTGGAGCTAACCCTTGGGATTGAGTCTCAATTTCTAAAACGTTTTGATGAAAATATGTTTTTACATATTTTGTTGATCTCCATGTTGATGGATGGATCTATATACATGTATAATGTATATTTACGAAAAGGTTTTGTAGTCGATGCTACAATTCAATTTTTAGAAGATTATCTAGATGTACCGGGATGACGGGTAGTTGGCACGAGTTGCCCTTGGTGAAAGTCCAGAAACGTGCGCAGTGTAGGTGCCTTTGTCCTTCGGGGTAGTTCCCGTAAAGAAGGTTGTTGGTGCTTTTGTCCATCGGTATTAAGTCCATAAAGTCAGCTTTTACGTCGTGGTGCTCCGTATAGAACTTGTGATTATCTATCCGGTCCCATGAGGCATGGGGTTTAAATAGTGGACATGGATCTATAGTTGTTACCTCTGTCCCCTTGTGGCGGAGTCGGTACATAGTATCATATTATTCTTCTTTTCTATGATGGTACATTCCGTGAGGGAACAACGTTTTCGATTTCTGTTTTTCCTTAACTATGGTTGGTTATTTGCAATATTTACATCGCATGGTTTGAAGGATGAAAATAGGATTTTATGTTAATGAAACCATTTTGGGAGACTTGTGTGGTCTGATGGAAAAACATGGGGTTTGTGAAAAACCTTTTTCGGTTGTGGTTGAATTTAGCTCCCACTCGTATAGTTGCATATTTTCTTGCTTTACAGCTTAGTATCTGTTTCTATTGGGCTTCGGCTCACGGGTGAGAATTTTCTGTAAAAATATTTGCAGGTGATGATGTGGATGAGGAGTAGCTTTGGTGATGCCCGCGGTGGCGGAAGACTTTTATAGTTTTCTTTTTTGGTATGCCTATTCTAGAAGGCAGGTTTTGTACGCCATAAGGCGATATATTGTACGCATGTTGAACTGTTGTCCTTTATATGTGAGAGATACACTTTGTTGGGTATTCCATTGGTTTCAACAGGTGGATTTTAATATATGAAAACCTATATTTTCATATAAAATGGATGTTTGATGGATTTTCACGTGACCCCAGGTTTTGGGGCGTGACAAAATAGATGTTGGGTCTAATGCAAAGCATAGCATACATGAGGCTTCCTACTGTCGAAGTATAAGGAACCGCCTTCATCTTCTCTATCTCGTCAGGTGTCTTAAGACACTAATCCTTGATATAGTGATTTCATGCCTAAAAAGGAGAAACCCGTTCTTGGAATCCTGCATGCTAAAATAAGCAAGGATATCATCAATATACTTTACTTATAATAAGTCCAACATTCTTTGTTTTCGATCTCGCACAAGATCCATTCTAATGATGTGACTGGCTTCCCCCAAGTTCTTTATATTGAACTTCCCAGATAACCATATTTTAATCGTAGATAATGCCCCCGCATTGTTTTCAATGAGCAAGATATTGTCTACATAAAGTATTATTAGGAAGATCATCACGCTTCTGTCACGCTTTTTGTACACACAGGACTCATCCAGACTTTGATCAAAACCAAAAGACTTAATGGCTTGATCAAATCAAGTGTTCCAAGACCTTGATGCCTGCTTAAGTCCATAAATAGATCTCTTAAGCTTACACAACATGTGTTCTTGTCCCTTTGCAATGAATCTGTCTAGTTGTATCATATAGATACACTCATCAACATTTCTATTAAAGAAAGCTGTCTTAACATCCATTTGTCAAATTTCGTAACCAAAATGAGCGACAATGGATAAAAAAATTTGGATAGACTTAAGCATGGCTACCGACAAAAAGGTTTCCTCAATATCGATCCCTTCTTTCTGAGTGAACCCTTTAGCAATAAGCCTAGCTTTGAAGATTTCAACCTTCCTGTCTGCTCCAGTCTTCCTCTTGTAGATCCACTTGCATCTAATGGGTTTTATCCCTTTGGATGGTTCTACAAGTTCTCAAACCAGATTGGAATACATAGATTCCATCCCTGAATTCATAGCTCTTTGCCAAAAATATGCATCTTTGTCCTGAAGTACTTCATTGTAGTTATAGGGTTCGGTATCTAGTTCTATCGGGATCTTGTCAAAAGACTCTCCCAAGAATATATACCAATCAGGTTGATAAACAACCCTCTCACAACAACGAGGCACTACCTGTGTCTGTGTACTAGCAGTAACACGCTGTGCAGAATCTGAACCCTATGCATCAGCACCCTGTTCTTGATTTGCACTTATCCCGATAATTCTCCTACTATGACGAGGTAATGGGATATCAGTGACATGTTCTTCTGTTCTACTGGTATTTTCTCTCAGTTCTTCCAGAATAATTTTGTTATTGGGCCTATGGTCCATAATATAATCTGCTTCTAGCAATCAGGCATTGGTGCTAACAATGACCTTCTGATCCTTAGAATTATAAAATAGACCACCTTTGTTCCCTTGGAATACCCTACAAAGAAACAAACTTCTATCCTCGGCTCCAACTTAACCACGTTTCCTTTTAACACATGTGCTGGATACCCCCAAATCCGAATGTGTTTCAGACTAGGCTTACGCCCGGCCCACAATTCTATAGGAGTAGAAGGTACTGACTTAGAAGGTACCATATTTAGAATGTAAGCTGCTATATCTAAAGCAAGTCCCCAAAATGAATCCGGTAAACCTGAATAACTCATCATTGACCTTACCATCTCCATAAGAGTCTTATTTCTTCTTTTTGCTACACCATTCTACTGCGGAGTACCAGGTGCAGTCAACTGGGATGTAATCCCCTCTGATGATAAGTAGTCTTTAAACTCTCCAAAGAGGTATTCTCCACCACGGTCAGATTGTAGTGATTTGATATTTTTACCCAGACGCTTCTCCGCCTCCGCCTTGAATTCTTTGAATTTTTCAAAGCATTCAGACTTACGGTGCATCAGGTAAATGGATTCATACCTTCAGTAGTCATCAATGAAACTAATAAAGTACTCAAAATCACCTCTAGCTCGGATTGTCATAGGACTATACACATCAGAATGAACCTACTCCAATGATTCTTTAGCTCTGTAGCCTTTGACCGAAAAAGACCCCTTGGTCATTTTACCTTCTAAGCAAGATTCACAGACTAGAAGTGCCTCCACTTTCAATGAACTCAAAAGTCCATCTGCTACAAGTCTATTTATTATTTTTAGATTAATATGACCCAAGCGTAAGTGCCAATGAAACGTTTGGTTCATTAAAGAATGAAACTTTCTCTTATATGATAAATTAGATGTGTTATTCATTTCAGTCAATTGCAGTGTAGGAAAGATTGGAGTGATAATATAAAGATCATCCAACAATGTACTAAAACAAATAACCCGTTTATTATCTTCAAAAACCACGGAGTTATCAAAATAAATCAAATATCCGTCTTTAGCCAATCTAGAAACGAAAACTAAGTTCATTCTAATGGCAGGTACATAAAGACAATATCTCAATATTAAACCTCGATCTCTACCAAAATTGAGAGTGACAACTCCTACTACAACTGCTGTTACATTTGTATTATTACACATATATAGGTAAATCTCCTCATCACTAAGTTATCGAGTTTCTTGAAACCCCTACAAAGAATTGCAGACATGATTAGTGGCTCCTGTATCTACACACCAGGTACCTGTAGATAACATCTCTAAACATGTTTCTACAACTAGTGTACAGAAATTACCCTTGTTGTTCTGCTTACTAAAAAATACTGGACATAGTTTTTTTCAGTGCCGTGTCTGGTTACAGTGAAAACATCTGCCTTTCAAATTTTTCACACCAGTCTCTGGCTCACTAACTACCTTAAAAACCGTGTCTCCATATTTCTGAATCTTTTTCTTCTTCATGCCTTTCGACCCCAAGGAAGAACCTTTATTTTAGAAACAAACACATTTTCTAGTATTGAAAGAATACCATTGATAGTTAAATCTCTATTCAAGTTACTTTTCTAGTCAACAAAAATTGGTCCCGTAAGTTTGTTTTCTTTAAGTATTAAAGCGAGTGGGTTGAAAGCCATTTTAGTCCTGAGAATCACATAATTAAAAAATCATTAATTATGATGAACAAAATTTTAAATTTATTTTAATTTGATTCCCTTAATCATTTTAAAATTAATTTTCCAACAGCATGGTAACCTGAGAATAGCATGCCTTGATAGGAGGACGTCTACTATTCTTCATAAGACTAGATAGGCCAATTCTATTTAATTTTACTATCTAAGCAACTGACCATTCTAAGTAAAATTAAATAGTTGACATAGATTCGGTCTAGTATATAATAGCAGTGACTCAGATGGAGAGAATACTATTATATACAGTTAAGTGTTAACCATCAGCTAATCCCAAATCAATCGCTTCGCAATGAACCCTTCAGATGGAAAAATGATCCACACTAACAATTATTCAGAATTATCCCTAAAGGAGGTTTGTGCTGGCAATACAGTAATTAATCTGTCTGATAAAAAAGAAGGCTTTACTGCCAACACGTAGAGTTTAATTGCATCGTTTACAAACTGGTGATGGAGACTGCGGAATTTATCTGTGAATAAATTTTCTCTCCCACTTAGATTTTTAAAATATTTTTTAGGGTTATAAAAATCCGTTTAATCAAAATAAATTTATTAATTTTAAAAAACACATGATCTGAAAGAATCAAATATCTCACCGTGTACACGATTCTAAAGATTCTGGTTTATCAAACTATTTTTTTTGTGTTTAAATGCGTAACAAATAAAATTTAATAAATGCACAATTTTTCCTTCAGCTGTTCAGGTAAGGTAGTAATTTAAGGTATTTATTTATTTTATTTTTTATTCTACATTTTTTAAGAAAAAATAATTTATTTCGATTAAATATTTTCTATTTAATTAATTCAAAATTTAAAATTAATTTTTACATTTTTTCAAGATATCTGATTTTATAAAAAATCATCTTAAACATGATATTTTATAAAAAATAAAATATCTAAAAAAAATTATTTAATTAAAATTAATTAATTAAAAAGAACTTAATTTTATTTTCTATTATAAAATATTTTAATTAAAACCAAAATTTTGAATTAATTAAATTAATAGGATAAATAAAATAGATATGCAATTATCTACACAGTTCATATATATATAAACATGATATGCATATATCCCGATTTTATGATTCAAGTGAAACACTGACGTGTTTCGGTCTTCCTTATAGAATCAGCTGTTTCAATCCCTGTTCGCCTTTGATTTAGTGCCCTGATTGTATCAGACTTTCTTGATACTATCTGATATATATTGGTATATCATATCAGTCTCGTATACATAAAAAAATGAACACAAAATAGTCCCGAGAGAGAGAAATCGCCGGCCACCACCGACGCCGCCCTTGCCGCCGCCTCATTCGAGCTTCGTTTTTTACAAACTTTATACCGTTGAAAATCTCTCGAAATATGAAATTTTTCTATCCAAAAATCTACTAGAAAACTACCTGAACCACCAAAAAATGTTGTTGGCCACAACAGCACTGCGCCGCCAACATTTTGAGGCTTTTTTAACCTCTTTCCGAACTCCATTTTCGACGTATTTTATGCGAAAAGAAAACTCTCAAAAAGTACTATTTTCTATAAAAAAAAATTGCTTGAAAATAGACCGAAAAACTTTCAAAAAAACTGCCCAAAACTGCTGCCGTCGCTTGGAACTGCCAACTTTTCGAAGCCATTTCAGTCTCATCCGAACTCCATTTTTGACGTTTCTTATACCGTTGGAAAGCTCTCGAATAGTAGAATCTTTCTGTCGAAAACGATTCAAGAAAACAGCCCAAAAGATTATAAAGAAACTACCTGGAAGCTGCTGCCGCCAGCTACCAACGTCACCGCCTTTAATCATTGCCCGTTTGGGCTATTTCTGGTGTTTCTTTGATGTAATTAACCTATTCTTAAATAATCTAAATAGATATTTTAAAAATATAAACTAGCTATTATATCGATCCTATGTCCTGAAGGCTCACATTCGATCTATCACAGTTAACCCCCGTGATAAAAAATAATAATCATCATTCATAAACCATTCAATCAAACATGAATTAATTATGATCATAAAATCGGGATTGAAACGCCTACAAAACAAAGTTAGTAATAGTTCTAAAACTACTTGGTCCCAATAATTGAAAATAAAAAACAAAACGATTTTGATACCAATTGTTGGAGACAAGACTGCCAAAATCTTTGTTTTGTAAATGATTTTCGATAAAAAATTAACTGGACGGACAAACGTCGAAACGGGCTCTAGTTAAAACTTTCGATAACGAACAATCAAAATAAAATCCGTGCATCTGAAGTTAATTTAGAACAATACCTTTTTACTGGTCGAATCTTCAACTACATTTTGAATCCGAGTCGAAGTTACTATTAAATCTTCTACTGTATTCTCTTATGCAATTCTTGAATATAGGGTGGGTTACAATCTATCAAGAATGCGTACCGACAGAACCTAAACAGCTTTAGTCTTGGAAGACAAGTTATAAAACTGGTTCAGCCTACCCGCATATTTATAGGGCTATAGTAGGGACCTAGGGAGTAGTTATGAGTAAAACTTTCAGTGAAATACAAACACGTTGTTAAGGTTGGTATACTAAAAAATCATATTTTTAGTATTTAATTTTATTTTAATAAAATTAATTTTTCATTTTATAAGAATCTTTATGAGTAATATATGTGTATCATTTCTTTGATATGCATGAATGTCTAATATTTTGTATAGTATTTAATCTGGTGTGTAGAGTACGGCTTGCACACAGAAGATCAAATTTTAGGTTCTTGAAGAATATAAATTTTATGTTCACAGTTTAGATGAAAATAGACATACTATCGGTACGACTGCGGCACAGAATTTCAGTAAGTTTATCTTGGTTACGGAGAACAGATAATAGTATCGTCTATTGTTTCGACTCTCTGTACCAGTACACTTTGTGTATATTGAATGAAAAATTTGGAATAATTAATTTTATACTTACTATATAAACTAATTCACATCCCCAAGATTATTATAAATAGTGCTTAATCTCTTAATCCTGAAATAATTATTAATTTGCATATATTTAATATTCGTTGTTTCGATTCATTAGAGAGTGCGATCCTATATGGGTCTATATTCTCGATGAGTTGGACAGCAGTATTATTTATATGGAAAATATTAATTATTGACGAAATTCATATTCTGAAAGATCGGGATTGACGATACCCCCTTAAGGATGCTTGTAAGTTTTGACCAAGTCAAACCCTGCTGGTTGATTTAATTATCCGATGGTCAAATAAATTAAGCGGAAGGGTTTAAGAAATATCAAAATGCCGATTAAATTGAATTATCAGTAATTAAATTTAATTGGCGGGTATTAGGAATCTTAACGTGCGGAGAAATGGTAAGCATTTAATAACAGGAGCTCAATGCAAGAAGGTCTTAAGATTATAAGTCAAGAGTGCAATTATAGTTCTTTAGTGGTGTGAACTGTAACTCAGTGTTTTATGAAAATTGTAGAAACCACTGCATCTTTTCATAATTGCAGAAACCGCTGGTAGGTGTTTGTATTTCACTGAAAGTCTTACTTATAATTGCTCCCCTGCTCCCTGCTGTAACCCTATATATATGCAGGTAGGCTGAACTAGTTTTATATTATCATATATCATATTTTGTCTTTCAAGACAAAAGATATCTGGGTACTGCTAGTACGAGTTCTCGATAATCTGTACCCCACACTATATTTAAGGATCGCGTAAGGGAATACAGTAGAAGATCTGACAAGAGTTTTAACTCGGAATCAAATCGTAGTTGAAGAATCGATCAACAAAAGGTATTCCTCTAAATTAACTTTGGTTGCACGGGTTTTATTTTGATCGTTCGTCGTCAAAAGTTTTATCTGGATCCTGTTTCGACATTTTCCCGTCCAGTTAATTTTTACCAAAAATCATTTGCAAAAATAATGATCTTGGCAGTATTACCTCAAACAAACCTGCTTCTAGAGATTGTAGGGATCCATGCCTCAGAGCTGCTGGTACCAGAGGGGGACTATACAGCCTGGGCCTGAGCACACTTACTGGGATCACTAGAACCCAGCCCGGCTGTCCCCGGTGGCAGGAGGAGAGGACAGGCACCGGAGGCTGCTGATGCCACTGCTGCCGGTGCTGCTGCCTGTGCTGCTGCTATTGATGATGCTGCTGGAGGGATGAGGGGTCCAGAGATTCCATGGGAGATTCAGACAGTAGCATATGGCTTTCCCTTTCCTCTGTCGGTTCCCGTTTCGCCAGCGCCCGAGTTCGGGGCTGAGATCGGCCAGGTTTGTCTTCCATCTTTCCTTCAGTTACTTTTCTACTTGTTTAATTTTCTTGAACTGTTCTCTTTCGTTCTTTGCAGATTGACCATGCATGGCTGGATCGCACAATGCTGATGGTTACCGGCTTGTGGGCACTGGCCCGACAGATAGATGTCACTATGTGAGCAACTGGCATTACTTTTACACCAGTGGCCATCGTGAGTATTTTATATCTTGTTCCATCTCTGACTCCGGTCCCAGCTCGAGGTTGTGGATCCCGCGCTGCTTCCTCCAGAGCTCACTCCAGAGGATCTATTTCTTTTGCCAGAAGTCGCTCTAGGGCCGTATCTTCCTCCTCCGGTTGTGATGTTGTTGATAGCGATGACGTCGAGAGACTTTTCAAGGACGTCAGCTCGGACGAGGCCGGTCTCTCCTATTGTCGGGTCCGCTCGAGGCATCATTGAGAGAGAGTTGTTCCCCCCTGTTACAATTATTTTATGATATATTCAGTTACATTTGGTTTTGATGGGCCGGCGTGCCCCAGTTTGATACATTTCTACTTGATT
Source organism: Heliamphora ciliata (assembly GCA_032360265.1). Lineage (NCBI taxonomy): Eukaryota > Viridiplantae > Streptophyta > Magnoliopsida > Ericales > Sarraceniaceae > Heliamphora > Heliamphora ciliata. Next base: position 11,222 of record JAUMHN010440190.1, read on the forward strand.
TATGGGCCTGGGTGCCCCAGTTTACATTCTGATACATTTTACCATTTTTTGATACATTTTTGGGCCGTCGTTCCATTTACTACTTCATATATTCATCTGTTTGCATGGCTTATTTTGTACTTACTGCTCAAACTGTCATGGATGTATGATACAAGACTTAAAACTTATATAGAGTACAGAAATCACAAACTGATACATGCCTGCCACCTTTTATCATGGCGGTCGCCATAATCTAACATGACGGTTGCCATATCCATCAAAGAGTAACCTGGCG
>JAUMHN010440212.1:0-11494 GCA_032360265.1 Heliamphora ciliata
CTAAAAAATAGTTTCTAGGTGAGTTTAGTCGACCGAACCTATGGGTTCAGTCGACTGAACTGTGTGTGAGGCGTTTTGGTGGTTTCCAGTGTGTTGTTCAGTCGACTGGGGGTTGGGTCCAATCTACTGAAGTGCTGAGGTGCGTGATGGTGGTTCGATGGCTGGGTTTTGGTTTTCGATTGGTGTCCTACAGTATTCAATTGATTAATTTATGGGAATTAGTCGATTCAAATACATGTGGATCCCTTTTGGGGTTTGGTTGGTGGTGTTGTGGTTTCGGGGGTTGTGTGGTAACCTCGTGTGTTCGTGTTGATGCCATCTTCGGGGATGAAGAGTTGATGAGATGTGGGTGTTTGTTATGTGTTGAGTGTTTGGGCCCGTGGTTCCCTTCGAAAAAGGGTCTTGGGTTGTGAACCGTGAGGCTTTTGGGTTTTTAGTTGGCCTTCGGGCTAGGCTTGACTGTTATACGTGGCTATGTGCTTTTATAAAGGGCTTTATGCATGTTATACTTGTAGTTTATTCATGCATGGATTATGTAATGTGATTTACATGGCTGTCGATGGCGTTATGTGTGATATGGTTTATGTTTTAAGACCCTGAGTTTTATAGGCATGTATGTGGGCTCTAGGGAGCGGATGCATGTGGTGCATGTTGTGTGAGTCGCGTGAGTAATATGTGACGTGATTTGTGATACGTAGAGGTAGTACATGATTTTATGCATTTAAATCCTTATTAGGTTATGCATAGGTATATGGAATGAGATAAATGGTTATGTTAACTCTGGTTGATGGTAATTACGTTAGGGTTACGACCCTTTGGTCAAAGTCCGAGAAGATTACGTTAGGGTTACGACCCTTCGGTTAAAGTCCGTAAAGAAGCATTTGATAGGGCTACAGCCCTTCGGTGTAAGTTCGTAAAGAGGTATTCGTTAGGGCTACGGTCCCTCGGTGAAAGTCCGTAAAGATGCATTGACAGGGGTTACGATCCATCGGTGAAAATCTAAAAAGATACATGGATTGCATGAATTGTATTATGGGACGGATAGACCAATTTTCAAATCGTTTTAAGAGCCGTGTGAATTACGATCTAAAAACCCTTTCTTAACTATTTTCAAGGCTCTTATGAGTGAGTTAAAAAAGGTTTGTATCCTCGCTTTCCTCTGCATGTGAAACTGTTTTCAAGGCTTGAAAGAGAGTTTAAACCTGCATTTCGATTTTCTAGTATGTTTTGTTTATATTGCATACTTGTCTAGTTTCTGCTGAGCCTTGGCTCACGGTGTGGGATAAATATTTTCAGGTACCGATCACGCGCGCTGATTCTGGTTTGCTGGTTGGGAGCGAAAGAGTTATAGTCTTCCTTTTTGTCTATCTGTTACATGTATATTGTAATATATTTTTTTGGTGTTAGAATCGTGTAGTGTAAGCTTTTGGCGTTGGAGCCTTGTAATGTATGTCATTTGGTGTTTATATACAATGCATGTGGTTTATCTTTGAGAGTGTATTCTCAGATTGGGTGTATGTTTGATTGTTTTTAGGTGTTTCACATGACCCAGAATTTGGGGCGTGACAACTTGGTATCAGAGCTCTGGGTTCGAATACCTATGAGCCATGGGAAGAGGGTGTATCCCGTGTGAGGTGGATTGCGTGAGCTTGATTGTATGTGTTTAGATGCTTTGATAACCTGATCGTGTCAGCATGTTAGATATGTGAACGATGTGTTTATATGAGCATAGGGGTTGAACTATGGGATTGATTAGTCTTGCCTTTGGGCGTTTGGATTAACAAACTTGAGAGCCAAGTTAGAAACACATTTAGCTGACGTGATTTCTAGTAGGGAATCTGAGTAGGTTATCCAGATTGATGAGTCATTCTTGTTAGTTCTCCTCGGTATGTGGGGTTTGTTTAACACGAACCTATGTGCTTATGTGTTAGCATGCTTATACGGTTTATGCTATATGTTGTATCTTATGTGTTGTCTTCTTTCATATAGACGCGATGTCTGCGAGACAAGAGCGAGGCTGTGGTCAAGGCCGTGACTGTGCTGTTGGCCAAGGGGATGTTCCGATCCCTGATGCTGGGGATGCAAATGCTCCCCAAGGACTTGTTGACATGGTAGAGTTGGTGGGTGCGCTGGTGGGTTCCATCGGCCAGTTGGTTGAGACCGTTAGAGGTGAGACCGGTCGAGAGAGAGGGGGTGTACCTGAGGCGAGGGCTACAGTAGGGATGCGGGAGTTCAGGCGCATGGATCCGCCTACTTTTGCTGGACATCTTGATCCTATTGTGGCGACAGAGTGGCTGGAGTTGGTGACACGGATCCTTGACACACTACAGATTGTGGAGGATGAGTTGCAGGTTTCTTTTGCCACCTTTCAGCTAAGGGGTGCTGCTCACGCTTGGTGAAAATATGCCAGGACTATTACAGGAGTTACTTGGGCAGCTTTTATGAGAGTATTTCTGGAGAAATACTTCCCAGCTTTGAGGAGAGATTTGTACAGGGAGGAGTTTTACACTCTTACCCAGGGGGCCATGGATGTTATGTAGTACGAGGCCAGGTTTACGTGTCTGTCCCGATTTGCACCAGAGTTGGTGAGTACATATGAGCTATGTTCCATGAGGTTTGAGCGGGGCTCGAGGCCGGCGATCAGGGAGCGTGTGGTTGCGCTGGGACTACGAGTGCTCACGGAGCTGGTAGAGGTAACAGCGAGGGTAGAGAACACCATGATTGAGATTTGGGCTTCCAGGGAGGCTAGGACACCACAGAGTGGGTCAGAGGCGTAGACAGGTGGGCGTTCCAGTAAGAGGCAGAGGTCTTCTAGTACTAGTTTTCACCCATCTGGGTTACCACAGCAGTTTTTAGTACCAGCACAATCAGTGGCTTCATCTGCGAGGCTAGAGCAGAGAGAGTTGATTTTCTATCAGTGCAGGCAGCCAAGGCATCGTGTGTCAGAGTGCCCGTAGCCGAGGCAGTCCCAAGGTTCATGGAGTCAGTCACAAGGGAGGGAACATATTTGCAGGAACTGTCCCCAGAGGGAAAGTGCGCCGAGTACAGTGGGCACACCAGAGGGTTCGTATGTGCGGGATCGACAGCAGCATCCAGTAGTTCAGACTTCCCGAGCGACGACAGGTGGGGGTGCTTCAGTTCAATCGGTGCGGCAGTTGACAATGCCGAGTTCTGGCAGACAGGACAGAGTGGGGTTGCCCCGAGTGTATTCTCTTACAGCTCGCGATTCTTCGAGGGCACCGGTCGTGCCGGAGGATGCTGATATGCCTTCAGTGAGTGGAGGTACTTTCTGAGTTTGCAGGCTCTGGGCTAGTTCTTCATTACATCTGTTTGGGGTTGGTTATGGATTCCGTGGATGATGTGTTGTGTTGAGGCAGTAGTTGGTATGGTTGTGAGGTTGGGGTGAGTTATAGATCCCATGTCTTTGAGATAGTTGGCCATTGTTTAGGATGCCTGACCTTATTTGACTATATCCTATGAATGGTTTGGCTAACCATCTCGTGTGCCTGTGTCGATTGCGATCGACGGTTGGTTGTTTTGACCTCGAGTTGAATTTTGGGGCAAAATTCCTTTAAGGGGGGTAGAGTTGTGAGACCCTGACCTTTTTTTTTCGGCGTTTTCAAACGCGCGTTACGTGATTTCATTCGAGCATGTTTTATTTTCTTTTGATGCATGACCGAGGTTAGATATGCATGCGAAGTAGGTTCTCGGGGCCATGGGCCGTTGTGGTGCGAATCTCGAAAATTTAAAAAAAAAAATATTTTGGAGACCTATAAATATCTGGAGTTAGATATTTTCAAAAGATATTTTTCAAAACTTAACTCCTAAGTTTCTCGTTTTTCTCTTTGCCTTCTCTCTAACTTCTCGGGAGCCCGGAGCTCGATTTTCAACGATCCAACAGCGGATCCTTACTTTTAGCACGATGGGTTACGCAACCATCCGATTAGATTTCAATTTCAGTGAAGCTCAGTTTTACACGTGGTTCGAGGCATCAAGTTTTTAACTACCGAGGTAGAATTTTAGACATGTATGGTGTATAAGGGTGCTATGGGTAATCGGGTGTCTTTTACCGGTTAGATTGCTGTTGATTTGAGTTTGAATCAAGTTAGGTTTTTGGATTTAAAAATCTATTTTTTATCGATTTCGTGGTAGGAATCGGGTATCGGGAGTTTCTTTTGAGGTCCTGGTGTTAGGTTTAGGCGTGTGGATGTTCTCGGGTGTTGATTTGGAGTTTAGAGGCTTCGATTCGAGATTTGGAGGGCTGAACCCATAGCTAAAAAATGATTTCTGGGTGAGTTCAGTCGACCGAACCTATGGGTTCAGTCGACTGGATCTTGGTTTTGGGGTTCGGTCGATCGAACCTATGGGTTCGGTCGACTGAACCGTGTGTGAGGTGTTTTGGTGGTTTCTAGTGTGTTATTCAGTCGACTGGGGGATGGGTCCAGTCGACTGAAGTGCTGGGGTGCATGATGGTGGTTCGATGGTTGGATTTTCGTTTTCGATTTGTGTCCTACGGTATTCAATTGATTAATTTATGGGAACTAATCAATTCAAATACATTTGGATCCCTTTTGGGGTTTAGTTGGTGGTGTCGTCGTTTCGGGGGTCGTTTGGTAACCTCGTGTGTTTGTGTTGATTCCATCCTCGGGGATGAAGAGTTGATGAGATGTGGGTGTTTGTTATGTGTTGAGTGTTTGGGCCCGTGGTTCCATTCGGGAAAGAGTCTTGGGTTGTATGCCGTTTGGCGTTTATATACAATGCATGTGGTTTATCTTTGAGAGTGTATTCCCGAGTTGGGTGTATGTTTGATTGTTTTTACGTGTTTCACATGGCCCGGAGTTTGAGGCGTAACACTCGCTGCTTCCCACATTTGGGTGTAATTTGGGCCCCGTTTAATCCAGTCTAATTGTGACTCAGGCGGATCAAGCTCGGCTCAAGCCTAATGGGCTCCTGTCAAAATTTGGACTAGGCTGGGCCGAGCTTTTTTTGAAGAGGGGTAGATCCAGGCCTAGTCCTATAGTATACTGGCTTAGGCTCAGGCTAATGGGCGAGCCGTGGGTGGGCCTGGTGCGGGCCGTATATAAATTATTTATTAGTTTATAGCTTTAGTTTATAAGTTATTATAATTTAGTATTATTTATAACCTATAAGTTATTACTTATTAGTTTAGTTATTAGTTATTATTTCTGAACTTAATAAGTTATTATAAGTTATTATTACTATTTGTAAGTTATTATTAAAAGTTATAATAATAATTATTATAAGTTATAAGTTATAAATTAATTATAAGTTATAAATTGTGGCCATTGGATGAGTTTGGGGTGATTAGGGCCCTCTATTTCAAAAAAAGAGTCGTTGGTAAGTTTCGGACTCGGGTCTAGTCGAACTAGTTCAAAAAAATGGTCGTTGGTAGTTCGGGGTGGACTCACAGTGGGCTCAGGCCTCAAGATCAAGCAAGCGCGTGGCTTCCCAAGAAAGGCCCAAGCCCGATCCTAAGAATTCGGGTTTGGATGGGCTCGAACTTTTTTTGAGCTGGCCTCAAACCTTTTAGTGTTGAGTCTCGAATCAAACTGAACCGCCCACTAGCTGTTAGGCCATTTTTATACCCCTACCCATGTCTATAAAAAGGATAGATATTCCTCCATTATTTTTGTACTTACAACCAATCATTCATCCCAAGGCTAAGAAAACCAAGTCGGCGTTTAATTTAGCAACAAACAATGGACTGTGAGAAAACAATGGTCGAGGAGGTGTCCGGGTGGCTTAAGGTGTTCGACGATGGCTCGGTCGATCGGACTTGGACTGGACCCCCGGAGCTCAAGTTCCTGGCCGAGTCAGTTCCTCCTCACCAAGAGTTCGTCGATGGAGTAGCCACTCGCGACGTGACCATCGATTTAGAGTCGGGCCTTCGCGTCCGAATTTATCTACCGAGGACTGAGAGCAGCTCCAAAGATGACGACAATATTGAAAAGATGCTCATCCTTCTTCATTTCCATGGCGGCGGCTTTTGCATTACCAATGCTGATTGGTATATGTACTACCATGTGTACACTCGAATGACGCACTCAATCCAGGCCATTTGTGTCTCCGTTTACCTGCGTCTCGCCCTGGAGCATCGACTCCCTGCCGCTTGCGACGACGCCTGGTCCTCGCTCCTCTGGTTGCGCTCCTTGGCTCGGGGAGAGTCACATGAGCCCTGGCTCAATGCTCACGCGGACTTTAACCGCGTCTTCCTCATCGGAGATAGCACTGGCGGCAACTTGGTGCATGAGGTGGCTGGCGCGCTGGAAATGTGGATTTGAGTCCAATGAGGCTTGCCGGTGGCATCCTATTCCACCCGGGGTTCGTTCGCTCCGAACGGAGTAGGTCAGAACTGGAGCAACCAGAGTCGCCACTCCTAACTCTAGACATCGTGGAAAAGTTATTGGGCCTGGCATTACCAGTGGGCAGCACCAAGGACCACCCGATAACTTGCCTGATGGGGCTCGTTGCGTAGCCCACCACCGCCCTCAAATTGCCGCCTATCTTGCTTTGCATGGCCGAGAAGGACTTGATGAGAGACACCGAGATGGAGTACTATGAGGCGGCGAAGAAGGCAAACAAGGACTTGGAGTTGATGAATAATTCTAGAATGGGTCACTGCTTCTATCTAAACAAGATCGCCATCGACGTGGACTCGCAGACCGCAGTCGAATTTGAAAAACTCCTTTTGGGGATTGCAAAGTTTGTCAGTACTCAGTAGCCTTTGAAATTGAAAGAACATAAAATGTAATAGTTCTTTAATTAATGAATAAGAACAAGAACCTGACGAGATTTAGGACGACTGGCCACCGAGTGCCTCCGTACTGGCGTACCTACAAAACAAGCCTCCCGGTCGGTGGCCGGTTGGAGGCCCTCCAACGCCCAAGTTAGACGGGCTTTCAGAGATGAGTTGTTTAGAGAGAGAAAGTGTTATCTCATACCTTGGTTATGGGTGGAAGGCTAATATATATAGAGAATGAGGGTTGGTCACCCCTAACCATGGTTAAGGGGTGTTTGGTTAGGTTTATTCCCTTTGGTTAGTTTTTTGCCCCTACAGAAATGGTTACAACTTTAATTGCAGCTGTCGTCCAGTACTTTTCTTATGACTTACAGAAGTCGTTTGATAACCTTGGATTAAAGTCATTTTAATAAGACGGCACAGAAAACTGAAAAAATTGGTAATTCAGTCTAAATTGATCCAATCCACGCGAATTGGTACAATTTCAATTTATTACGATTCAATTCCATTTGCAATATATTTTTAAACGGTCCACACATAGGTTTGATCAAAAACCCTAGTTACTAACTCTTGTCAATATAAAAAATCCTAGTTTTAAAATTTGTTCAATTTTTCTGGCCACATGGCTGTCGATAAATCTAGAATTCACATTTGAAAACTTCTCATTCAATTTGGAGATTTGATTGTTTATCAAGGTTTTTCCATTTCTTTCATTTTGTCTGATATGTGTGTGTATATATATATTTCAAATATGTGTGTGTAGATATATATTTCAAAGTAATATTTGTTGAAGAAGGTAGATTAGAAGTTGAGATTGTTGATTATCAATTTTATTAGTTATTAGATGTTGATATGTTTAATTCTTGATTACTAACTCTATTTGCTTTTGCTGCTGGTTTGTTTTGAGTCTTTGTTTGAGTCTTGATTACCACTGTTCTGTAATAGGAAGTAAGAACCATGAAAGGAACCATTAATCGAACCATGACCGATTCATTTTTATGGATCAGTTCTGATTCGATTCTTTTACTTGAATGGACCGAACACGGTTTGGAGAAAAACTTGAAATCATAACGGTCTGGTTCCTAATTTTTTAAAGAACCAAAATAATTCGAACCCTGTGCACTCCTTCATTTTAAGTCAAAAAATATAAAGTTAATTTAGTAAGATCTTCCAGGGCCTATAGGGTAAAGTTTATTTGAGTGACAAGTAAAAAAGCAGTTAGGTAATAAATCAAGTGGCTTTTAAGCTGAATAAAAGTTATTGTGGATTTGTTTTTATGTTAACATAACTTTATATTCAATATTGAATCTTGTTTCATAGATTTTAATGAGAAGATTCTAAACATATAATTTTTATAAAAAATAAATATGCATAAAAAAATTCTGATATTTTTTTAAAAATGTATTATATCCTTCCTTAATAAAAAAATTACAAAAAGACTAAAGGTCATTAAGCAAAAAGAAAAGCAAAAGTTGCCAAATAAAGAGAAAATAACTTTTTAGGAACTAAGCCAGATGACTTTAAGCCAACTTAAAATCGACAACCAAATGAAGCCATAATATACGTACATCTCGATGATGAGAAAAACGTTGCATTTGAACAATTCTTTTCATCACGACATAATCTGATGTCCAGATTAGATACATTAATGTACACTAGTTGTGATTGTATCATATTGAATTGTAAAAAGATGATAAAAATAGGATAAATTACATTTATTTTCTTTGATGTTGGTTAAAAATACTTATAATTGCCTTCAAATTTCTGAAATTACACTGACATTTTCTATCAGTTTTATCGCGAGAATACCGTCAATGAAAAGTATGATTTTTCTTCTTTATCCTAATCAACTTAATCTTATCTCTCAAATAAGACTATTAAAAAATTCGTCCAACTACCCACACCGCACCAATCTAAGCAGATTAGAAAGAAAGAGCAAGGCGGGGTGGGCGGTTGGGAAGGAGACCATGCGGACCGGTTGATCGTGCTGATTTTTATCACTTCTACTGCCATTCAATTGACCCGTCCGCATATAATACTTATTACTTAATTACTTTTTAGTTTTATTCTTATTTCTTAATTTGTAAGTTGTACCGTAGTTGATTCTTTTAAATGAAAGACAAATTGTGTGAGATCAGTAAAGTTGATTTGTTGACATGGAAAGCATACTCATTAGGTGAGCACTAGATCTAATCTATATACAATATTTATATAAATAATTGGCATTTTAATAAAATATTTATTTAATTTTTATACCACCAATTTGCCATTGCAAAACCGCCCAAAAAAACTAGTTCGTCAGTTTTATAAAGTGGGTGGTTCGGCGGTAGGTTAGAATTTTTTATACCGCCATAAATAGTTTGGTTAATAAATTTTAACTCGATTCATACCGCACCGACCTGCGCACCTTTACTCTCAAATGTAAACCAACTAAACAAGGACCAAAATAGCTTTAAAAGGCCTATCCCATATGGAGCCCTAAATTTGGGGGTAGGGTTGGGGGTGGGGGAATGGGGGACAGGAGATGAGAGAGAAGAGACAGAGAATGCAGGAGACGAGATAGGGAGAGGGAGATGAGAGACAAAGAGTGAATATGCGCGACAGAGAGGGAAAACGCAAGATGGAGAGGAGGGAAATAGGAATCATAGTGCTGACATTCTATAGCGTGTTAGTGCTGTCGTAAAATGGTGACATCATGCGATTGTGGCAACGTGCGACTGCTGACTATTGTGATGGTGGCGAAGGTGGGGAATGCGATTGTGGTAGTGATTGGTGGAGTGAGATGTTGACGTAGGTGGTTGGGGCGTGGATGACGGTGGTAGCGGTGGCTTTAAGAGGGGTGGTGGTGGTTGCTTTAGAGGGTGATGGTGAAAGTTTTCGGGGGTTGGAGGCTTGGGTGACTTGTAGTGTGCTTGGGTGTGGTGGTTTTGGGAGTGGTGGTGGCTTTTGGAGTCGGGGTGGTGGCGTTTATGGGGTTGGTGGCATTTTGGGGGTGGTGTTGGCAGCTTTGGGGCGTGCATGGTGGCTTGGGTGAATTGTTATGTGCTTCGGTTTGGTTGTTTTGGGGTTGGTGGTAATTTGACTATTGTGGTGGCAATTTTGGGAGGTAGTGATTTGGTTGGTACTAGTGGGGGCGATTTTGGTAAGGTGATGTCGGCGATTTTTGGGGGTAGTGGTGGTTTTGGGGATAGTGGCTGGGGTGGTTTTGGTGGGTTGCTTAAATTCTTCTATCTAGTTAGCTTGTCAAGAGAAAGAGAGAGATGAGAGGAACTAGTGGTGGATAGTGAGTTGAAAATTTGATTAAATTCCAAGAATTGTGGATGTGAATAATGGTGTGAGATATGGAAATTGATTGTATTTTACTATGTTAATTTAAATATGAGAATGATAAAAATATTTGAATTGTTGATAATTGAAACTGTAATAGTGTTGGGTTTGGCGAGAAGAACTGGGTTGACGATTGGACTCGCGTTAGTTTAAATGTGAATGACTTAATTAAGGTACCGTACGTATAGTTTGGATAATTAAAGTTGGGCTCGAGTAGCTCCTCGGTGAAAGATCAAAATTTTGCGCAATGTAAGGTAGGCCATTCATTCGGGTTAATCCCCATAAAAACGTGCTCTTGGGCGGCTCACCCATCGATATTTTCAAGAGAAACTGAAAATGTGTGCTCTCCATGTCGGGCTATAGAATGAGTAGTTATTCATTGGGCCTCGCGTGGTCCAGTGGTGATAAATACGCCTGAGCCTATAGGCACTGTCCGACCTTGATACTTAATTAAATCAACGAATGAAATCGGGGTTGTAAAACCATATGATGTACTTGATGAATGGGATACTTTGGAAAATCTAGATAATGGTTGTATCGTGGAAATGAAATAAAACGAAATGGGAATGGGAAGTCGTGATAACCGTGTTGGGGTTGAGATGACAGCATTAAAGAACTAAACATGGTGTGAGTTAGTTTTAATAAGAAAAGAAAACCGGTTATGTGAATAAGAATTTACTAAAAAAATAAACTTGGTCTTGGGTTTAAACTTGTTGTGAATTCATATAATCATCCTCGCATGTCATGTATTTATTTATATTTAGTTTATTTTCTACGAGTTTCGGCTCATGTTGTTTAAAACCTTTCAGGTGATAGCGGGAAGAAAGTGATCAACTAAGGAATTTGGTTGTTGAGACTATTTTTGGATCTTTTGTTCGTGTTACGTTTTTTTGTAAAAAGATCTTTTGGAAAAATTGAATCTTGTAAATGTAATCCTTTTATACATTGATCGCATATAATTGGGTCGTTAGTACCATTTTATAAGGCCTTAAGGCTATGCACTCATTAATTGCATGCATGTGAGATGATCGGGTACTTTTGGTTGGGCTTGTGCATGAGAGATTTATGTATGAAATTGTTGGGTTTTCGATGTTCGGAGATGTTTGAAGAAATTTTCATATCTTTTCCTTTGCATATTAGTACGATAATTCTTTGGAAATGTTTGTTTGGAGAGTATGGTTGGAGTGTGGGAATATGGAGTTGGAAAACATGGTTTGAAAAAGGGTCAAGGATTGGACCACTTGATAGACCAATCGATCGGTTTATTAAGAGATCAATCATTGCTCTCGATTTCTCAAGTTTTGGGAGAAATTGCTGCAACTTGTGAAAGACCGATCGATTGGTCTCAAGACCGATCGATCCGTCTGCTAGTTGGAACAATTTTTCATCCTTTGGTTCTTTTGAAAT
>JAUMHN010440220.1:0-11493 GCA_032360265.1 Heliamphora ciliata
CATCCCGTTGATCCCACTCAATACACTCCAAGTGTACTAACACATCGAGCTCGAACATCGAATTCCCAAAACCTGAACTGACCCTAAACTGACTCGTCGGTCCTCTTCATGACCCTAAACTAGCTCCTTGGTCCTCCTCATGACCCTAAACTGGCTTCTCGGTCCACCTCGATCCTCCTCATAATCCTAAACTGACTCATCGGTCCTCATGACCCTAAACTGGCTCATCGATCCTCCTCATGACCTTAAACTGTCTCGTCGGTCCTCCTCATGACCCTAAACTGACTCGTTAGTCCTCTTTATGACCTTAAACTGGCTCGTCGGTCCTCTTTATGACCCTAAACTGACTCGTCGGCCCTCTTCATGACCCTAAACTGGCTCTTCGGTCCTCCTCATGACCCTAAACTGACTCATCGGTCCTCATGACCCTAAACTGGTTCATTGGTCCTCCTCATGACCTTAAATTGGCTCGTCGGTCCTCCTCATGACCCTAAACAGGCTGGTCGGTCCTCTTCATGACCATAAACTGGCTCGTCGATCCTCTTCATGACCCTAAACTAACTCATTGGTCCTCCTCATGACCCTAAACTGCCTCGTTGGTCCTCCTCATGACCCTAAACTGACTCGTTGGTCCTCTTCATGACCTTAAAGAGGCTCATCGATCCTCTTCATGACCCGAAACTGACTCGTCGGTCCTCTTCATGACCTTAAATTGGCTCATCGGTCCTCCTCATGGCCCTAAACTAACTCATCGATCCCCATCATAATCTTAAACTGGCTCGTTGATCCTCTTCATGACCCTAAACTGGCTCGTCGGTCCACCTCATGACCCTAAATTGACTCGTCGGTCCTCTTCATAACCTTAAACTGGCTCGTTGGTTCTGCTCATGACCCTAAACTGACTCGTCGGTCCTCTTCATGACCCTAAATTATCACACCCCAAACACCAGGGTCAGCGAAAGCCCACCAAAACACCGTTTGTGAAGATAAGATTTACAGTTGGAAAACCATTAACTCAAAAATATACATTATTTGGATAAAAAAATTCCGACAGTTCAACTCTCATAAACTACAAACATGCAATATTGTACATGAATAAATCTATCACCTCCAGGCATACAAAACTCACCTTCAGAAACAGGCATCACATGTAAAAGTACATGTCAAAACAGGAAAACTACGACTAGTCTTTGGCCACCACAGGATTCTAGGTCAACTCCCATGCTCACCTAAAAAATTTTTACAGCAAAATCTCACACCGTAAGCCGAAGTCCAATAGAACATAAACAGTAAAGCTGTAAAGCAGGTTATGCAATTACACACATACAAGCTCAACCACAGGAGCCAAAAAGATTTTTCTTCCAAGACCACAAGATTTTCATCAGACTACACGAGTCTCAAAAAGGTTTCATCTCATAAAACCCCACATTTTTCATCCTTCAAACTATGCATATCATCCTAACAGATATCATGCCACAGTTAAGGGAAAGCTGTAAATAAACAGTAAGCTCCACTCAGGCCACACAGCCGAGGAGAAAAGACCAAATGTAATCCTATGTACCGACTCTGTCACACAGACAATGGTAACAACTATAGACTCCTATACATTATCCTAGTCCTGAGCCACTTAAGGTCTGCTAGATAATGACAAGTTCTATACGGAGCTACAACAACAACGCTATTCACGAAGGCAACCGACTCTTTACAGATTTCCATGACCGATGGAGGAAGCATCCAATGCTTAATTTATGAATTTCTACGACCGAAGGTACAAAGCACCTACACTGCTTAATTTATAGGGACTAACCCGAAGGTAGAAAGCACCTACGCTGCGCATGTTTTTGAACTTTCACCAAGGAGAAATAGAAGCCCAACTCAATACATCTACTATCACGGTACATCTGTGGAATACATTTCAAAACCCACCGTAGTTTAACTACGAAAACCCACAAAACAGTTTATACAACGCATGTATAAAAGAGATCCAATCCATCGATATGCAGATCTAAAATCATTTCCAACAAAACGTTTAAAGGGTGAGACTCAACCCCGCGGGTTAGCTCTAAACCTCCAAAAAGACATTTTTCACCATTTTCACAAAACACCTCGTTTTCAAACCTCCTTTTGAAAACTACGGATACCACGTACCCGAAACATGTATACAACCAAGAACAGGCATAAAACTCACTTTTATCCAAAATCAAGGTTTACACATGAAAATCACGTTTGATGTATTTTCTACCCGGTAAAAACACATATGATTACATATATCACCCTTATACAGCAGTAGGGTCTAGAGTCCTACCTCGGAGAGTCAAGAACTCGACATCTCAAAATGGAACAGCGTTAGAACGAGAATTCGACCGGATGGATGCAAAGCCCTCAGCCCCGATAGCAAGGATCCACAAAAGAACCAACCCAAAACCAAGCCCCGGGCCTTCAAAGCTAGAGAGAAGGCAGAGAAAAGGGGAAACTTAGCTCTTAAGAAATGTTTTAATAAATATCTCCAGCCCCTGGGATATTTATAAACACGGCAAAAAGGTTCTGTCCAGTCGACCAAACCCCTGAGTTTAGTCGGTCGAACCCAAACTTCTCGGTCCAGTCGACTGGGCCAAGCCCTCCAGTCGATCGAACTACTGGGCAGCGTGTTTTCCGAAGCAAAATAAGGTTTTTAGTCCAAACACAAGCCAAATAAGCCTCTACAAAATCCCAAAAAGCGTATAACACATTTACTCATGCTGTTTTACAACTGTAAAGCATAACTCATGCATCGAGGCTATTCATATACTGAAAGAAACACGTCAAGCATATAAATAACTCAAAAAGAAAATGTTCAGGGTCTCACAACTCTCCCCCCTTAAGGAATTTTGCCCTCGAAATTCGTAACAAGGTCACGAGGTAAAGAGGTCTGGGTATCTAACACGCTTCCCAGACTTCAGCTCCCATGTCGCTTCCTCAACCCCGCGATGAAGCCATAAGACCTTGACATAAGCAATTGTTCTCCCCCGCAACACCTGCTCCTCTGTATCAAGAATTCTTACTGGATGCTCCCCATAAGTGGCAACCTCATCAACCCATAGCTCAGCCCAATTAGCACATGTGAAGGATCAGACTCGTACCTTCAAAGCATAGAAACGTAGAACACGTTATGCACATATGCTAACTGCGGTGGCAAAGCAATACGATATGCGACCTCTCCAACTCTGTCGAGGATCTCAAATGGTCCAATGATGCATGGTGATAGCTTCCCGCTACGACCAAACCTCATCAAACATCTGCGTGGTGAGACCTTTAGAAACACATGATCCCCCACTGCATACTCCAAAGGTCGCCTCCTCTGATCTGCATAACTCTTCTGTCGACTCTGCGCTGTCATAAGGAGTTGGCGAATCACGGCAACCTTCTCTGTCGTCTCCCGTACCATGTCGGGTCCCAAGACTGTGGTCTCTCCCACATCTGTCCAACACACGGAAAATCTACACGGTCTACCATACAAAGCCTCATACGGTGCCATCCCAATACTGGACTGGTAGCTATTGTTATATGCAAACTCTGCCAGCAGTAGATAATCCTCCCAAGAACCTCTTAAGTCAAGGACACAAGCCCTTAGCATATCCTCCAGAATCTATATGGTCCTCTCTGACTGACCATCTGTCTGGGGGTGAAAAGCAGTACCGAACATCAAGTTCATCCCCAAAGCCTCCTGAAGACTCTGCCAAAAGCGCGATGTGATGCGCGGGTGTCGGTCAAAAAAAATAAATATTGGTACTCCATGCAACCGAACTATCTCTCTAACATACAAGCTACTAAGTCGTTCCACCGAATCCTTCACTCAGATGGGGAGAAAGTGTGCAGACTTCGTCAACCTATCAACCACAACCCACAAGGCGTCGTGTCCCCTAGGTGATCGAGGAAGTCCTAACACAAAGTCCATCGTGACATTCTCTCACTTCCACTCTGATATAGGCAACAACTGTAGTAATCCTGCCGATCTCTGGTGTTCCGCCTTCACCTTCAAATAGGTAAGGCACCGAGAAACAAACTGGATCACATCTCTCTTCATTCCCGTCCAACAGAACTGATGGCGTAGGTCGTGATACATCTTCGTGCCTCTAGGATGCACTGCAAGGCGAGAATGATGACACTCATGTAATAGATCAGCTCGGCATGACTCAGGCACAAACAACCTCCCAGCCAACCTTAGACTCTGATCTGAACCCACAATCCAGCCCGCTGTATCATCTCCACTAGCAACACGATCTCATATCTTCTGAGCCTCCTGGTCCGTCTGCTGAACCTCTAGCACACGTGCTATCAAAGCTGGTCGAGTAACTACAGAAAATAGGGTAGCACCCATTACTGTTTCCTCGAGACACGGATCAAACTCTCCAACCTCTCCAAGTATGTCCCACTCACGTATAGCCACAGAAGCTAATGACCCGTGAGATCTCCTATTGAGCGCGTCTACCACAACATTGGCCTTTCCTGGATGGTACTGCAAGTCAAAATCATAATCCTCCAATAGCTCCATCCATCGTCGTTGGCGCAAGTTCAGGTCCTTCTACGAAAACAAGTATTTCAGACTCTTATGATCGGAGAAAACCTCGAAGTGCTCACCATAAAGATAGTAACGCCATGTCTTCAAGGCAAAGACCACGGCTGCCAACTCCAGATCGTGTGTTGGGTAGTTCTTCTCGTGCGTCTTCAACTGCTGAGAACCGTAGACTACAACCTTACCCTTACATCAGATCACATCCAAGACCGTCATGTGATGCATCACAGTATACTGTATACCCCAAGCCTCACTCTGGAATGATCAAAACTGGCGCACTAGTCAACCTCGTCTTCAGCTCCTGAAATGCCAACTCACAAGACTTACTCCAAACAAACACCACTCCCTTCCACGTCAGACACGTCTTCGGTGCAGCAGCAAAATCCTTCACGAACCGGCGATAGTAACCTACTAAGCCCAAAAAACTGCGAATCTCAAAGACACTCTTCGGTCGCTCCCAACCTGTCACAGCATCAGTCTTCGACGAATCCATAGCTACTCCGTCTGTTGACACTACGTGTCCAAGAAACTTCACCTAAGACATCTAGAACTCGCACTTCTCGAACTTAACATACAAGCGATGCTCTCTCAAAGACTGTAGCACGATCCGCAGGTGATCCTCGGGTGCCTCCCTAGTGGGTGAATATATCAGAATATCATCCACAAACACTACCACAAAACTGTCCAAATAAGGATGGAAGAGCCGGTTCATCAAACTCATCAACGTAGCAGGAGCATTCGTCAGACCGAACGACATAACCAGAAACTCGTAGTGACCATAGCGAGTCCGAAAGGCGATCTTCGCTATGTCCTCGTCCCTAATCCTCAACTGGTGGTATCTTGATCTCAAGTCAATCTTTGAGAAGCAGCTCGAACCCTTCAACTGATCAAACAAATCATCTATCCTTGGCATCGGATACTTGTTCTTCACTGTCACCTGATTCAGCTTCCGATAGTCGAAACATAATCGTAAGGATCCATCCTTCTTAGCAAAAAGACCAGGAGCTCCCCATGGCGAAGTACTCGGGTGTATAAACCCTCTGTCTAGCAACTCCTGAAGCTGTACCTTGAGTTCACATAACTCAGCAGGTGCAAAATGATAGGATGGTATAGATATGGGAGCAGCTCCGGGAACTAGATCAATAGAGAACTCTACCTCACTGCTCAGTGGCAACTAAAACAGCTCGTCAGGAAAAATATCTGGATAGTCACAAACCACTGGAGGTAACTCTCCTCGAATCCCAACTACCTCATCCAACATAAGGGCTGAAAAGAGGAAACCCAGGTTACCCTGGTTCCGCACAACGCTGGGTGAAGACGTCAAACCCTCATCCCGGTCACCCACAAAACAAAAGCAATCTCCCGCCGGTGTACAAATTGATATCCTCCATCGATCACAATTGATAGAGGCACGATAGGTGGTCAGCCAATCCATCCCTAGGATGACATCAAACGCGGTCATGTCTAGAATAATGAAGTTAAACTCTAAACAATGACCGGCGACCTCCAACATGTAGGATCTACAGACAAGACTCAACGTCACACTCCCACTAACTGGGGTCTCCATGCTCAAAGCACTACCCAACTGGTCTGTTTTCAACCCCAATGCAGAAGCAAAAGAAGAAGATATAAACGAATGTGATGCTCTAGTGTCGATAAGAACACTGGCTCATGATCTATAGACTAGAAGAGTACCTCTGATCATGGAGGTGGTAGCAACAGCATCGAGTACGAACGGTGCTCTTGATGAACTAGGATCTGCAAGAACATACGCCCTGGCCAGTTCACTACGGCCCTGAACTGTCGACTGTCTGCCCGATTGTACTGAAGCACCCCTTTCAGCAAACCTAGATAGCTGGCGTCCCTGGACAGATGGAGTAACAGGTGCTTCAGCTGTACTCTGCATGCTCCCTCCGCTGGGTCAGTTCCTCCGGATGTGCCCTGACTGGCCACACTCAAAACACACCATTGGCTCCCTCCCTTGCGTCTGCAACTGCACCTAAATTGGAACTGGACTCCGACATTCTGCCGCACGATGCCCTAGCCGTTGGCACCTATGACACAAAAGCCCTCTCTGATCTGACCTTCCCATTGAAGCTACGGGAGGTGTAAGTACAGAAGACTGTGGCTGATATGTCCCCACTGGATAGGAACTCGAACCAGATGTCCATCGACACTTATTCTCCCTACGCCCCTGATCCTGTGTGCGTCCCCCACCTTGCTGACTCCTACTGTCCCTATCCCTGTGCGTCTCGTTCAGAGTATCCTCCACCTTCATGGCGGTCTCCACTAACTCTGTAAAGACCTGCATCTTGAACGCTGCCACTCTGTCACAAATAGCGGGTCTCAAACCGCTCTTGAACTATTTTGCACGGAACTCATCAGTACGCACAATATCCTCTGCAAACCGGGACAGGCTAGTAAACTCAGCCTCATACTCAACGACTGACATCATCCCCCGAGTCAAGAAATGAATGTCCTCTCTGTAGTGATCCCTCAAAGTCGTTGGAAAGTATTTCTCCATAAATACCTTCGTGAATGCCTCCCAAGTGCCTCCCACTGTGGTCTTGGCGAACTTTCACCACATGTGAGCACTCCCCCTCAGCTGGAAAGCAGCAAATGAAACCCGCTGATCATCCTCCTCAATTAGAAGAGTATCAAGGATCCTGGTAACCAGCTCCAGCCACTCAATGGCCACCGTGGGGTTGGGATCCCCAGAAAAGGTAGGAGGGTCCAGATGGCGAAACTCACGCATCGCAATCGTCGCCCTCGACTCAAGTACACTTTCTCTCCCCTTAGAGGCCTCAGCCAGCTACCGGATGGAGCCTACCATCTCACGCATCAGGTCTCCATCAACAGGTCCTTGGGGTGCATTAGCATCCCCAATATCTGGGACTGGAACATCCCTTCGGCCAGAACCACGGCCACGGCCTCGTCCTCCCCGCGTGGACATAATTCTACATGAAAGCAACATAACAGGGTAAGAATCCATACAACATGTTATTGCTAACTTAAAAGACATATCATTTATAAGTATACTAACACATAGCCACTTAAGATCATGTTATCACATCTCACATACCGAGGAGAACCAACAAGAAAGACTCGTCCATCTGGATAACCTACTTGGATTCTGAGCTAGAAATCACGTCCGCGAAACGTGTCTCTAACATGGCTCCCAAGTTTGTTAATCCAAATGCCCAAAGGCAAGACTAATCAATCTTAAGGTCCAACCTCTATACCCACATATACATCACAAGCTAAACAGACTATCATGCTTATGTAAGAAAACTCTTGAACACATGCAATCAAGCACACATACATCTTCACAAGGTGATGTACAGGCCTCTGATACCAAATTGTCACGCCCCAAACACCAGGGTCATGCGAATGCCCACCAAAACACCGTTTGAGAAAATAAGATTTGTAATTGAAAAATCATTAACTCAAAAATATACATCATTTGGATTAAAAAATCCCACAATTCAACTCTCATAAACTACAAACATGCAATCTCATACATAAATAAATATATCGCCTCCAAGCGTATAAATAATACTCACCTTCAAAAACAGGCATCACATGTAAAAGTACATGTCAAAATAGGAAAACTACGACTAGTCTTCCGCCACCACAGGAATCTAGGTTAACTCCTCATGCTCACCTGAAAAGGTTTTACAGTAAAATTTCACACCGTGAACCAAAACCCAATAGAACATAGACAGTAAAGCTGTGAAGCAGGTTATGCAATTACACACATATAAGCTCAACCACAGAAGCCAAAAAGGTTTTCCTTCCAAAACCACAAGTTTTCCATCAGACTACACGAGTCTCAAAAAGGTTTTATCTCATAAAACTTCACATTTTTCATCCTTCAAACTATGCATATCATCCTAACAGATATCATGCCACAGTTAAGAGAAAGCTGTAAATAAACAGTAAGCTCCACTAAGGCCACATAGCCAAGGAGAAAAGATCAAATGTAATCCTATGTACTGACTCTATCACACAAACAAAGGAAATAACTATAGACTCCTGTCCATTATCCTAGTCCTGAACCACTTAAGGCCTGCTAGATAATAACAAGTTCTATACAGAGCTACAACAACAACGCCATTGACGGAGGCAACCGACTCTTTACAGATTTCCATGACCGATGGAGGAAGCATCCAATGCTTAATTTACGGATTTTCACGATCGAAGGTACAAAGCACCTACACCGCTTAATTTACAGGAACTAACCCGAAGGTACAAAGGACCTACACTACACACATTTTCAGACTTCCACCGATGAGCAATAGAAGCCCAACTCAACACATCTACTGTCACGGTACATCTATGGAATACATTTCAAAACCCACCGTAACTTAACTACGAAAACCCACAAAATAGTTTATACAGCACATGTATAAAAGAGATCCAATCCATCGACATGGAGATCTAAAATCATTTCCAACAAAACGTTTAAAGGGTGAGACTCAACCCCGCGGGTTAGCTCTAAACCTCCAAAAAAATGTTTTTCACCATTTTCACAAAACACATCGTTTTCAAACCTCCTTTTCAAAGTAATGAATACCACGTACCCGAAACATGTATAAAATCAAGAAAATGCGTAAAAATCCACTTTTACCCAAAACCAAGGTTTACACATGAAAATCACATTTGATGTATTCTCTACCCGGTGAAAACACATATAATTACATATATCATCCTTATACAACAGTAGGGTCTAGAATCCTACCTCGGAGGGTCAAGAACTCGACATCTCAAAACTGAACAGCATAGGAACCAGAATCTAACTGGATGGATGCGAAACCCTCGGCCCCGATAGTAAGGATCCACAAAGGAACCAAGCCAAAACCAAGCCCCGGGCCCTCAAAGCTAGAGAGAAGGCAGAGAAAAGAGAAAACTTAGCTCTTAAGAAATGTTTTAATAAATATCTCTAGCCCCTGGGATATTTATAAACACGGCAAAAAGGTTCTGTCCAGTCGACCGAACACTTGAGTTCAGTCGACCGAACCCAGATTTCTCAGTCCAGTCGATTAGGCCAAGCCCTCCAGTCGATTGAACTGCTGGGCAGTGTGTTTTCTGAAGCAAAACAAGGTTTTTGGTCCAAACACAAGCCAAATAAGCCTCTACCAAACCTCAAAAGGCGTATAACACATTTACTCATGCTGTTTTACAAGTGTAAAGCATAACTCATGCATCGAGGCTATTCATATACTGAAAGAAACACGTCAAGCATATAAACAACTCAAAAAGAAAAGGTTCAGGGTCTCACATAAACTGACCCATCGATCCTCTCACGACCTAAAACTTATTGATATTTTTCTCGATCTGTGTTACGACCTCAGAACTTTCTTGCATTGTACATGTTTTACATTACATCATACCAGCATCTGCATCATGTTTCTTATATTGCATCATTGCATTTTGCCCCGTGAACTATGTTTTGGTATGATCCCTACCAAAGGGGTACGTAGGCAGCTCAATAAAAATTCTAGTACGACCAACGTCATATGTATGCTTGTGTGCTTGTAACCTAAAATTGACGGCTCGGTCAAATGGCTGTTGTCTCTAGATCTTTGATCTAACTTACATCATGCGTTGCTATGCAAGTTATATCAAAGAGGGGCAACTGTAGACACCCCAATTTGACCCTGCCCAATCTTAGGTGAATTCAATGATGAAAATGGTTGAAATGGTGTCTCATTTTGATCCTCGGGAAGTTATCCAAGCTCGGTATTTGAACCCGAAACCTTCAAACAAAAGAAATTTTGTCGAACCTTCGAAACTTGCTATCCAAGTGAGGTGACCGCCATGTTCATTGTGGAGACCGCCAATAAAACCTCTTGGAAATCCTAGTCAAAAGTGACGACCGCCACCTCCAAACCAGCGACCGCCAACTTGCATTGTGGCGACCGCCAATAGAACCTTGTGGAACCTTTCAACAGCATGGCGACCGCTAACTTTCATTGTGGTGACCGCCAACTGCAAATGGCCTGACATGTCTTAGAACGTGGCAGCATCTCATTGGTTGAAGAACTCTATAAATACCGTACCTCTAGTACGTTCTCAAGGACAAAAAATTATAGAGAAGTTTAGTGAGAGAAGCTCTGCCGAGTCGCCGAGCAATCCAAGTCCCGACGCCGAAACCTTGCTGAAATACCGAGAGCTAAACCCCCCGATACCGAAGTTCTAGCTTTGATTATCGCTCAAGGATCGAATTGGTCATCACCACTCCCCGACTTGAGGATTCCTTAGCAATCCAGATACTTTGCTTGGATCTCCGGTCTTCTAGCTCTATTTTCTACCTCTTCGGAGTGATCGGGTTAATTTAATTGTTTTATCTTTATTACGTTTTTTGCATTTCTTATAGTTGCTTTATTTATATTTGAATTCAAGTTTTATCTTATTTAGCTTACTTGTTTTGTTTATTTGTTTACTCGCATTAAATTTATTAAATATATTAAATAGTGCTAACATAGTTTAACAATACGACTAAACAATGTCGTTGTTGTTATAATAATACACTTACATTTATATGGGTGTAGTTGTCAATATTACTTTCATATTTGGAAGTTAAATAGTTGTATTTAGTCTCTTTTCTTTTCATAGCATTCTATTTTTTTTTCTTTTCTTTTTCTTGTAATGTAGTTTTATTTTTCTTTTTATGCTCCATTTCATTTTCTTTTTTTTCTTTTTTATATTAGCATAATGTTTCTTCACTAGCATTAATTTAATATTCCTTTACTAGTTTTTATTTTCTAATTTCTTTTTCTTTTCTTTTAATAATAGTGTAATATTCTTTAATAGCATTTTATTTTCTTTTCTTTTAGCATTATTTTTCATGTAATTTTTCAGCTTATTTTTCTTTTAATGTTAGCTTTATTTTGCTTTTCATAGTCTTTCTTTTATTTTTCTTTTCTTCCATTTTGCTA
>JAUMHN010440230.1:0-11493 GCA_032360265.1 Heliamphora ciliata
TAGATTCTCTCATATGTTTGTGTTGATTTGAGTTGATAATTTGTTATATGAGTAAAGTATAGTCGATTTTATGCATGATTTGAAGGATTGATGGAGTTATGTGTGAGTTGAGTTGGTTTTTTATGATGATTTGAGTTTTTGAGAAATGATAAATCATGATTTTAAGAAATTATTGCATTAAAAAAAAAAGAAATTGAGACTTGAATCCAATGTTTTTAGGATGGAAATTGAGGTTTGAGACATATTTGATGAAGGTTTGTGGGTAATGAAGTTGGAAACTGAAAATAGGAAAAAATCTGGGATTTTCTCGGGTGCCAGCACGCTCGAGCAGTCAATTGGCAGAGAGTTGGGAGCTTGAGCGCCCGACGCTCGCTCGAGCGAACTAGCTGCGCAGGGCCAACTTCAATTGATCATATCTCCCTCATCCGAACTCCGAATGGGGTCGTTTTTGTACTCAAATCGAAGTCCCGGAAGTCCTCTTTCCAACAAGACTACTCTCACAAGAAAACTAATTTTCTAAAGTTATGATTAAAATAGCGAGGGTATGTCAAATTT
Source organism: Heliamphora ciliata (assembly GCA_032360265.1). NCBI lineage: Eukaryota > Viridiplantae > Streptophyta > Magnoliopsida > Ericales > Sarraceniaceae > Heliamphora > Heliamphora ciliata. The sequence continues at coordinate 556 of JAUMHN010440230.1, forward strand.
TCTTAACCGTTTTCTACCCATTTTTGGCAAAATGTCTTGAAAATAGTTATTTTTTTTTATCAACATTGAACCTTTTTAACAAATTTCTTGTCCTTTGGGCTATGGGTTACCTATTTCAATATACATGAGTTGAGATGCGTATATTGTACCGATTGGTTGGATTTTTGTGAAAAAATGGGTTTTCAACATATACATATGTATATTTGAAGGTTGTGGTATGACATAGTAATCTTTTGGCATTGCTAAGCATTCCGAAGAGAACTTAAGTTTCTAACTTACATATACATATGTATATCTACCTATAATGGGTGCATTCCGTTTTGTTTCAAATGACATGGTCATGTGTGAGTTAATTATGCGTTAGCATTTCATGAAGTTCATAAACGAAATGTAATTTATGAAAAATTATGTGTTGAAATTTATGATTGTATTTGAATTGAAATGAAAGGATTGAATACTAAAATGGAACTTGATTGGGAAAGTTGAAATTAGAATTGTAACGATAATATGTGAAAATGATTGGGAGATGAACCAGTTGTGGGTTGGACTCCCAGATTTTTGTGAAAATGAACAAATAATGAATCGTATGGATTGATGTGGATTAAGTTGGGCTAGTGGCTCAGCGATGAAAGACCGAAAACTTGCGCAAGATAGGGACCACATGCCCATGGGTTAGCCCTCGAAATGTGGTGTTGTGTCGTGGTGAGTTATAGAGCTATCTATTACCCAATGGCTTCGCGCAGCTTATTAGGAATTAATAGGGAGGGATTTCTATAAACTGCACCCGACACCAGTTCATTAGATGTGATACGGTTTTGTGATAAATCGGGTAATGAGAGTGTGACACGATTTTTGTGATAAATCGGATAATGGAACGATGATATGGAAATATGAAAGAATAAATGGGAACAAATTGGTGTGCGTGGGTGTGTGCGTGTGAACAAATAATGAATTGGTAAAATTTTACATTTTATTGCGGTTGCACCCATCACACCTCACAAATCATGCATTTCATTTGAGTTAATTTTTATCCTATGAGCTTCGGCTCACGTACGACTACTAAACCATTTTTTAGGTTCTGAGGAGGACAGATGGTACCGAGACTATGGATGCATTTTGGGACGAGCTAGAAGATGAGCCTAAAGTTTCTTTCTTTTTTTATTATGCTATATGTACACATAAAGTTTAGGAATTTAATGTAATTGATCTTGTTCTTATATTTTGGATAAGTCGGACTAGTGAAATGACATTTTATTTTGTAAACGAACTTTTGGGACTTAAAGCATTATTTAGAATTTGTTATGTATCGATGAAGTAAAAATATAGTTGCTCAAGAAAATGTTTATTTCCAAATGAGTTTTGAATTCAAACCTAAAGTAAAACGGAAGTGTTAATGGATGACCTTTAGAAAGGTCGGTTTGGGATTAGTTCATGGGTCCCCGGGATTTGGGGCGTGACATTTTGCACCGTTTCTACCACCGCCACTCGACATACATGGGTCCAACCTTTTAATAGCCTAGCGCCACTAGTGAACGAGGTCAATCGCCAAAAAATTGTTCTGCCGGACCCGAACCATGAGATTATCATTTGTTGATTTTGTTTGAAACAGTTTTTGGTCAAACTTTGGGCCCCCGTAGCCATTACCTCGGACCTCTGTTTCAACCGCCATAAGTTTTGTTAGGATCATCTCACTGCCGCCGTCGTATAGCCATGAACGGCGGTCAAAACTGACATCCGAATTGTTTGAACGCGCATTCTAAAGTTAGGCTAAAAAAATGTAAAACAATCGGCACACGCACGCTTTGCGATCATGGCATGGGTGGCTTGGGTTATGTTACTGTTGGGTTATGTTGTTGTGATTGGGTTTTGTTATTTTGTTAGTTCTCTGTTTGGGATTATTTAATTTGTTTGTTGTTTTGAGTTTTAATAGTTTTGGAAAAAATATAGAAGAAAATTAGAGAGTTATGCTAAAAATATTATTGTTTTTTTATTATGTGAATAAATTAAACCTATTGGTGTAAATATTTTAAATAACCAAGAATAAGAATAAGATTTCAATAAAATAAACAAATGTGTTTACATAATTTCGATAAAAATAAAATTGTATTTTTCTTGTTAGTTTCCTTTGTTAGATATTAGTTATGTGTTTTGTGTTATTATAATAATAATAAAAATAATAGATTTTATTAAAGTGATGAAAAAGAAAATAATTAAACTATATATATATTTTGTTAATCATTACTTTAAAAAAATAATAAATAATCCTATCATTTAATACAAAATAGTAATTTTAAAAGATAAAATTTTTTTAATAAAAAATATTTATGTAATTTTTTATGTTATAAAAATAGAATGTTTTATAAAGCCAATGTTAATATTTTTATTCTTTAGTTTTAATGATTCATATTACTAATTGTAATGGTCATAATAAACTTAGAATTTAAAAGCTCACTAGTATTTTTAATGAAAATTTTAAGTAATAGTTGGAAGAAATTAAACTGTCATTTTTATGTATGGTGAGTTTTAGTAAGGAAGTCAATTCTAGGTATGAGAATTTTCCTAAAAATAGTATTTGTTAATTATTTTAGATTTGGAGCATTCTAAATAAAAGTGAATCGAGTGTCTGCTAGATCAGATGAGTGTCTTTAATAGCTGAATTAGTTTTTATTCCATGTTAATACTTGATATGCTGTATTGTTAAAGAATAGAAAATGAATTTTAATGATTGAGTGAAAATGAATGAAAATGATGCATAAAATTGTTAGGGTTGGTATACTAAAAATCATGTTTTTAGTACTTAATTTTATTTTTAAAAAAATTAATTTTTTCCATTTAGTGAGAATTTTTATGAGCAATGTATGTATATCATTTCTTTGATATGCATGGATATCCGATATTCTGTATAGTATTTAATCTGGTGTGTAGAGTACGGCTTACACACAGAAGATCAGATTTTAGATTCTTGTAGAATATAAATTTTATGTTCACAGTTTATATGGAAATGGACATACCATCGGTACGACTGCTGCACAGAATTTTAGTAGGTCTGTCTTGGTTACAAGGAACAGATAATAGCGTCGTTTATTGTTCTGACTCTCTGTGCTAGTACACTTTGTGTGTATTAAACGGAACATTTAGGGTAATTAATTTTATACTGACTATGTAAATTAATTCACACCCCAAGGTTATTATGAATAGTGTTTATCCTCTTAATTCTGAAATAATTATTGATTTGCATATATTTAATATTCGTTATTTTGATTTATTAGAGGGTGCGATCTTATATGGGCTATATTTCCGGCGAGTTGGATAACGGTATTATTTATATGCCAAATATTAATTATTGACGGAATTCACATCCCGAAAGATCGAAATTGACGATACCCCCTTAAGGAAGCTTATAAGTTTTGACCAGGTCAAACCCTACAGGTGGATTTGATTATCCGGCAGTCAAATAAATTAAGCGGAAGGATTTAAGAAATATTAAGATACCGATTAAATTAAATTATTAGTAATTAAATTTAATTGGCGGGTATCGAAAATCTTAACGTGTGGATAAATGGTAAGCATTTAATAATAGGAGCTCAATGCAAGAAGATCTTAAGTTTATGGGTCAGAGTGCAATTATAGTTCTTTAGTGGTGTGAACTGTAATTCAGTGTTTTATGCAAATTGCAGAAATCATTGTGTCTTTCCATAATTGCAGAAATCGCTGGTAGGTATCTGTGTTCCACTGGAAGTCTTATTCATAATTACTCCACAGGTCCCTGCTATAACCCTATATATATGCAAGTATGCTGAATCAGTTTTACATAATGATATCATATTTTGTCTCTCAAGACTAAAGATATCTAGGTTTTACCGGTACAAGTTTTTGATAGTCTGTAACCCACACTACGTTCGAGAATCGCGTAAAGGAATACAGTAGAAGATCTAACAAGAGTTTCAACTCGGAATCAAATCGTAGTTGAAGAATCGATCGACAAAAGATATTCTTTTAAATTAACTTTGGTTGCACGAGCTTTATTTTTGATTGTTCGTTGTCAAAAGTTTTATCTGGAGCCCGTTTCGGTGTTTGCCCGTTTAGTTAATTTTTTTCGTTAATCATTTGCAAAAATAATGATTTTGGCAGTATTGCCTCCAATAAATTGGTATCAAAGCCGTTTTATTTTTTGTTTATGATTATCAGGGTCGGGTAGTTTTAAAACTGTTATTAACTTTGTTTTGCAGGCGTTTTAAATTCCGATTTTATGATCATCATTTATTTTTATGTTTGATTGAATGGTTTGAATGAATGATGATTATTTTTTTTAACCACGAAGGTTAATCGTGGTAGACTGATTGTGAACTCTACGGAGGTATAAGATCAATGCAAAAATTATTATTTTTTGATTTTTTTTTAACCATATGCGTCCTCTGCCCTACTATTGCCCCAAATCCTCGAAACCTGAAATAGTTTTGTATACATACATGAGCCGAAGCTCGTAGGATAAAGACTAACTTTAATGCTAAGTATGATTTGTGAGGTGTAATGGGTGCAACCGAAATAAAATGCAAGTTTCACCAATTCATTATTTATTCCCACGCACACACTCACGCACACCAATTTATTCATTCCATAAGCCTTTTGTGAAACATTCCTTTCTTTCACATTTATCCATATTATTATCTCATCACCCGATTTTTCACAAAAATCGTATCACATTTTTATTATCCGGTTTATCAAAAAATCGTATCACAATAATGAACTAGCGTTGGGTGTAGCTTATAGAAACCCCTCCATATTAATTCCCAATAGGCTATGTGAAGCCATTGGGTAATAGATATGTCATGCCCCAAACTCCGGGCCACGTGAAACACCAACAAACAATCAGCTCGAGAATACACTCTCAAGATGAAACATACATGCATTGTATATAAATGCCAAACGGCAAGCATTACAAGGCTCCAACGCTAAAAGCTTACATTACACGGTTCAAATACCGGGAAAATATGTTACAGCATACATGTAACAGAAAGACGAAAAGAAAGACTATAACTCTTCCGCTCCCAACCAGCAAACCAAAATCAGTGCGCGTGATCGGTACCTGAAAATATTTTATCCCACACCGTGAGCCAAGGCTCAGAAGAAACTAGACAAGCATGCATTATAAACAAAACATGCTAGAAAATCAAAGTGCAGTTTTAGACTCTCTTTCAAGCCTTTAAAATAGTTTTCACATGCAAGGGAAAGCGAGGATACAAACCATCATTAGACTCACTCACAGGAGCCTTGAAAAATAGTTTGAAAATGGTTTTTAGATTGCAATACACACGACTCTTAAAATAATTTGAAAGCTGGTCTATCCGTCCCATAATGCAATTCATGCAATCCATGTATCTTCTCGGACTTTCACCGATGGACCGTAGCCCTTGTCAACGCATCTTTACGGACTTTCACCGAGGGACCGTAGCCCCATCAAACACCTCTTTACGGACTTGCACCGAGGGACCATAGCCCTATCAAATGATTCTTTACGGACTTTAACCGAAGGGTCATAACCCTAACGTAATCATCGTTAGCTAGAGCTAACATAACCATCTATCTCATTCCATACACCTATGCATAACCTACTGAGGATTTAAATGCATAAAGCCACGTACTATCACTACGTATCATAAACCACGTCACATGTTACACACACGACTCACACAACATGCACCACATGCATCCACTCCTTAGATCTCACATACATGCCTATAAAACTCAGGGTCTTAAAGCATAAACCACATTACACATAATGCCATTGACAGCCATGTAAATCACATTACATAAATCCATGCATGAATAAACTACAGTTATAACATGCATAAGCCCGTTATAAAAGCATATAGCCACGTATAACAACCAAGCCTAGCCTGAAGGCCAACTAAAAACCCAAAAACCTCACGTTTCACAACCCAAGACTCTACCTCGAAAGGAACCACGAGCCCAAAACCCAACGCGTAACAAACATCCACATCTCACCAACACATCATCCCCGAGGATGGCATCAACACAAACACACGAGGTTACCACACGACCCCCGAAACCACGACACAACCAACCGAACCCCAAAAGGAATCCACAGGTATTTGAATCGATTAATTTCCATAAATTAATCAATTGAATACCCTAAGACGCCAATCGGAAACCAAAACCTAACCACAAAACTACCAAAACACACCCCAGTACTTCAGTCGACTGGACCCAACCCCCAGTCGATTGAACAACACACTAGAAACCACCAAAACGTTTCACGCAAGGTTCAGTCGACTGAACCCATAGGTTCGATCGACCGAACCCCAAAACCATGATCCAGTCGACTGAACCCATAGGTTCGGTCGACTGAACACACCCAGAAATCGTTTTTAAGCTACGGGTTCAGCCCTCCAAACCCCGAATCGAAGCCTCCAAACTCCAAATCAACACCCGTGAACATCCACATTCCTAGGCCTAACACTAAGACCTCAAAAGAAACTCCCGATACCCGATTCCATCCACGAAATCGACAAAAAATAAGTTTTAAACACAAAAACCCAACTGAACATAAACTCAGATCTACAGCAAACCAACAGGTAAAAAGACACCCGATTACCCATAGCACCTTTATAAAATATACAGGTCTAGAATCTTACCTCGGTGAGTTCAAAAGTCGACACCTCGAACCACGTGCAAAATTGAGCTTTGCCGAAATAAAATTCTGACCGGATGGTTGCGTAGCCCACAACACCAATACCAAGGACCCGTTATTGGATCGTTGAAAATCGAGCCCCGGGCCCCCGAGAAGTTAATGAGAAGGCAGAGAGAAAAATGGAAAACTTAGGAGTTAAGTTTTGAAAAATATCTTTTGAAAATATTTAACTCCAAAATATCTTTTTTTGAAAATTTTCAAAATTCGCACCACAACGGCCCACGGCCCTGGGAACCTATTCCGCATGCATATTTAAGCCTGATCATGCATCAAATGCAGTAAAAACATGCTTGAAAGAAAACGCGTAACGTGCGTCGAAAAACGTCAAAAAAGAAAACGGGTCAGGGTCTCACAACTCTACCCCCCTTAAAGAAATTTCACTCTCGAAATTCAACTCAAGGTCAAAACAGCAAATCGTCGATCGAAACCAACACAGGCACATGAGATGGTCAGCCAAACCATTCCTAGGATATAGTCAAACAAGGTTAGGCATCCTAAACCATGGCCAACTATCTCAAAGACTCAGGATCTACAACACTCCCGACCTCACGACCTCACCAACCACTGCTTCACCACAGCACACCATCAACGAGATCTATAACCAACCCCGAATAGATGCAATGATGAACTAGCCCAAAGCCTGCAAGCTTAGAAAATACCTCTGCTCGCTGAAGGCATATCAGCATCCTTCGATACGACCGGTGCCCTCGAAGAATAGCGAGCTGTAAGAGAATACACTCGGGGGAACCCCACTCTGTCCTGTCCGCCTGAACTTGGTGCTGTCGGCTGCCGCACCGACTGAACTGAAGCACCCCAACCTGTCATTGCTCGGGAAGTCTGAACTGTTGGGTGCTGCTGTCGGTCCCGCACATATGAACCCTCTGGTGTACCCACTGTACTCGGCGCACTCTCCCTCTGGGGACAGATCCTGGGAATATGTTCGTGCTGGCCACATCCATAGCAAATATGTTCCCTCTCCTGTGACTGACTCCATGAACCCTAGGACTGCCTCGGCTGTGGGCACTCTAACACACGATGCCCCGGCTGCCTGCACTGATAGCAAATCAACTCCCTCTACTCTGGCCTCCCAGATGAAGCCACTGATTGTGCTGGTGCTGAAAACTGCTGTGGTAACCCAGATAGGTGAAAACTAGTACCAAAAGACCTCTGTCTCTTACTGGAACGCCCACTTGTTTGCGCCTTCGTCCCACTCTGTGGTGTCCTGGCCTCCCTGGAAGCCTGAATCTCAATCATGGTGTTCTCCACCCTTGCTGTTGCCTCTACCAGCTCTGAGAACACCCAAAGTCCCAGCGTAACCACACGCTCCCTGATCGCCAGCCTAAAACCCCGCTCAAACCTCATGGAACGCAGCTCATCTGTGCTCACCAACTCTGGAGCAAACCGGGACAAGCTCGTAAACCTGGCCTCGTACTGCATAACATTCATGGCTCCCTAGGTAAGAGTGTAGAACTCCTCCCTGTATAAATCCCTCTGCAAAGTCGGGAAGTATTTCTCCAAAAATACTCTTATAAAGACTGTCCAAGTAACTCCTGCAATAGTCCTGACATATTTCCACCAAGCATGAGTAGCACCCCTCAGCTGAAAGGTGGCAAAAGAAACCTGTAACTCATCCTCTATAATCTGCAGTGTGTCAAGGATCCGTGTCACCAACTCCAGCCACTCCGTCGCCACAATAGGATCATGATCTCTAGCAAAAGTAGGCAGATCCATGCACCTGAACTCCCGTATCGCTACTGTAGCCCTCGCCTCAGATACTCTCCCTCTCTACCGACCGGTCTCACCTCTAACGGTCTCAACCAACTGGCCAATGGAACCCACCAGCGCTCGCACCAACTCTACCATATCAACAGGTCCTTGGGGAGCATTTGCATCCCCAGCATCAGGGATAAGAACATCCCCTTAGCCAATAGCACGACCACGGCCTCGCCCTCGTCTTGCAGACATCGCGTTTATATGAAAAAGATAGAACGTGAGATGTAGCACATAGCATGAACGAAAATGCTTAACTATATAAGCATGCTGACACATAAGCACATAAGTTCATGCTAAGTAACCTCACATACCGAGGAGAACCAACAAGAATGATACATCAATCTGGATAACCTACTCAGAATCCCTACTAGAAATCACGTCAGCTAAACGCGTTTCTAACTTGGCCCCCAAGTTTGTTAATCCAAACGCCCTAAGGTAAGACTATCACTCTTAAGATTCAATCCCCATGCTCACATATACACATTGTCAACATATCTAACATGCTGACATGATCATGTTATCAAAACGTGTAAACACATGCAATCAAGCACACACAATCAACCTCACATGGGAACGCACCCTCTTCCCACAGCTCTTAGGTATTCGAACCCAGAGCTCTAATACTAAGTTGTCACGCTCCAAACTCTGGGCCACGTGAAACACCCACAAACAACCAGCCCGAGAATACACTCTCAAGATGAAACATACATGCATTATATATAAATGCCAAACGACATGCATTACAAGGCTCCAACGCCAAAAGCTTATATTACAAGGTTCCAACACCAAAAAAACATGTTACAACATACATGTAACAGAAAGATAAAAAAGAAGACTATAACTCTTCCGCTCCCAACCAGCAAACCAGAATCAACACGCGTGATCGGTACCTGAAAATATTTTATCCCACACCGTGAGCCAAGACTCAGCAGAAACTAGACAAGCATGCAATATAAACAAAATATACTAGGAAATCGAAGTAAAGTTTTAGACTCTCTTTCAAGCCTTTCAAACAGTTTTCACAACCAAGGGAAAGCGAGGTACAAACCATCATTAGACTCATTCACAGGAGCCTTGAAAAATAGTTTGAAAACGGTTTTTAGATCGCGATACACACGACTCTGAAAATAATTTGAGAACTGGTATATCCGTCCCATAATGCAATTCATGCAATCCATGTATCCTCTCGGACTTTCACCAATGGACCGTAGCCCTCGTTAATGTATCTTTATGGACATTCATCGAGGGCCCATAGCCCCATCGAACACCTCTTTACGGGCTTGCACTGAGGGACCGTAGTCCTATCAAATGCTTCTTTACGGACTTTAACCGAAGGGTCGTAACCCTAACGTAATCATCATCAACTAGAGCTAACATAACCATCTATCTCATTCCATACACCTATGCATAACCTACTCAGGATTTAAATGCATAAAGTCACGTACTATCACTATATATCACAAACTGCGTCACATGTTACACACACGACTCGCACGACATGCACGACATGCATCCGCTCCTTAGAGCCCACATATATGCCTATAAAACTCAGGGTCTTAAAGTATAAACCACATTACACATAACTCCATTGACAGCCATGTAAATCACATTACATAAATCCATGCATGAATAAACTACAGTTATAACATGCATAAACCCGTTATAAAAGCACATAGCCACGTATAACAACCAAGCCTAACCCGAAGGCCAACTAAAAACCCAAAAGCCTTACGTTTCACAACCCAAGACTCTTTCCTGAAAGGAACCACGGGCCCAAAAACCCAACGTGTAACAAACACCTACATCTCACCAACTCATCATCCCCGAGGATGGCATCAACACAAATACACGAGGCTACCACACGACCCCCGAAACCACGACACAAGCAACCGAACCCCAAAAGGAATCCACAGGTATTTGACTCGATTAATTCCCATAAATCAATCAATTGAATACCCTAAGACGCCAATCGAAAACCAAAACCCATCCACAAAACTAACAAAACACACCCAAACACTTCAGTCGATTGGACTCAACCCCCAGTCGACTGAACAACACACTGGAAACCACCAAAACACTTCACGCACGGTTCAGTCGACTGAACCCATAGGTTCGATCGACCGAACCCCAAAACCAAGATCTAGTCGACTAAACCTATAGGTTCGGTCGACTGAACACACCCAGAAACTAATTTTAAGCTACGGGTTCAGCCCTCCAAACCCCGAATTGAAGCCTCCAAACTCCAAATCAACACCCGTGAACATCCACACGTCTAGGCCTAACACCAAGACCTCAAAAGAAACTCTCGATACCCGATTCCATCCACGAAATTGACGAAAAATAGGTTTTAAACACAAAAATCCAACTGAACATATACTCAAATCTACAACAAACCAACAGGTAAAAAGACACCCGATTACCCATAGCACCCTTATAAAACATACAGGTCTAGA
>JAUMHN010440239.1:0-11492 GCA_032360265.1 Heliamphora ciliata
TGTCGATTTCGGTGGATGAAATCGGGTTTTGAGTTTTTCTTTTCGAGGTTTTGTGGTAGTTTCGGGTTTGGGCACGTTCGAGGGTGTCGAGATAGTGCTTAAAGGCTTAGATTTGTGGTTGAGATGGTGGTTTGTGAGTGTTTGAGTGTTTGGGGGCCAAGAACACTCAAGAATAGAAAATTTGGGTTTTTCTTCGGTGGTAGCTCGCTCGAGCGCCCGATGTTCGCTCGAGCAGACTAGCTACGCAGGGCCATTTTGATTTGATGTTATCTTCCTCGTTCGAACTCGGAATTAGATCATTATTGTACTCAGATTGAAGCCCCGGAAGTCCTCTTTCCAATGAAACCCCTCTCACCTTAAAATTCTTTTTGTAGAAAAAGTTAGGATCAAAAGAGTGAAGGTGTGTCAAGATTTTTAAAACGTTTTTCACTCGTTTTTGGCCGAATGTTTGGGAACAGGTTGTTTTTCATCCTTGTTGGCCCTTTTGACCTAATTCCATGTTTCATGGGGCATTGTGGTGTTCTTGGAGGTGTTGTGGGTTTGTGTTGGTCGTGCTGGGCATATGTGGGTTTGTGTTTGCCATGTTGGACGTGTGTGAATTCGTTCGGGTTGTGTTAGGGTCATAGGAGTTTGTTGGTTCTTTGGTTTCCATTTGGCGTCCTACTGTATTCAATTGATTAATTTAAGGGAATTAGTCGATTCAAATACCTGTGGATTCTTTTGGGGTTTGGTTGGTTGTGCGATGGCTTTGGGAGTCGTGTGGTGGCCTCTCGGTCGATTGGGTTATGGGGCTCGATCAACTGCTCTCCTCTAGTGATTTTTAGTTGATTGGATTATGGGGTCTTGTTAATTGAAGTCACGGAGGGTATTGGTCAATTCATGCGGGGTGTTGGTGCATTGTTGTGTGTGTGGTGGTTAGTGCATCGTCGCGTGCGGGGTTTTGGTTTTGTTTCTTGGTTTGAGGTTTCCTCCCAGCGTTGAGCGCTCAAGCGGTGGTCGAGTGCTCGAGCGGGGTGGTGCCAGAGTGTTGGGTCGGTGGTTGACCGCTCGAGCGGTGGTGGTGCGCTCAAGCGGGGTGATGGCAGTGTGTTATGTCGGTAGGGGACCGCTCGAGCGGTGGTTATGTGCTTGAGCGGGGTTGTGGATGTGTGCTATGTCAGTTGGGGATCGCTTGGGCTATGTTGGCCTCCGGGTTAGGTATTGGTTTTTGTTTTCTATATCGTTGGTTGTCCCAGTGTGTGGATGGGTCTCGGTTTGTGGATGGGTCGTTCGGGTATCGAACGACGGTATGTGTGGCATGTGATGTCGTGTCAGGTTATGTAACAGGTGGCGTCATGATTTGAAGTTATATATGGCTGTGTGCATTTATAACTGGCGTTGTGCATTTATAATTCTAGTTTAGTTATGTATAGAATATGTGTACATGGATTACATGGCTTTGATGTCGTTATATGGAACGTGGTTTATACTTTAAAACGCAGAGTTTTATAGGCATGTATGTGTGGATGATGAGGAATTGATGCATGTGGTGCATGTTGCATGAGTTGTAAGTGTTGTGTGAGTCACGTGTGTAGCATGTGACGTGGTTTGTGAAACGTAGTGATTGTACGTAATTTTATGCATCTAAATCATGATTAGGTTATGCATAGGAGTATGGAATGAGATAGATGAACATGTGGTTCTATGAACGTTAGCTCTGGCTAATGGTGTATTCGATAGGGCTACAGTCCCTCGGTGAAAGTTCGTAAAGGTGCATCTGGTAGGGCTGAGGTCTTTTGGTTAAAGTATGTGAAGGTTAGGGCTGAGGTCCTTCGGTTAAAGTTCGTGAAGGTTTGGGCTGAGGTCATTCGGTTGAAGTCCGTAAAGGTGTATGGTAGGGCTGAGGTCCTTCGGTTGAAGTCCGTAAAGGTGCATTGACGGGGGCTACGGTCCATCGGTGAAAGTTCAAGAAGGTTCAGGGCTTGCATGTACTGCATTATGGGACGGATAGACTAGTTTTCAAACGGTTTTAAGAGTCGTGTGAATCGCTATCTAAAAACCCTTTTTTAATTGTTTTCTAGGCTCCTGTGTGCGAGTCAAAACACGATTTGTATCCTCGCTTTTTCTTGCATGTGAAAATTGTTTTAAAGGCTTGAAAGAGAGTCTAAAACCTGCACTTCGATTTCCTAGCATATTTTGTTTATATTGCATGCTTGTCTAGTTTCTGCTGAGCTTTGGCTCACAGTGTGGGATAAAATGTTTTTAGGTACCGGTCACGTAGGTTGATTTGGAGGTGCTGGAGAGGTGGAAGATCTTTAACCTTTCTTTTTGTTCTTTCTGGTACATGTATATGTTGTAACATATTTTTCGGCGTTGGAACCGTGTAGTATAAGCTTTTGGCATTAGAGCCTTCTGTTTTGTAAGCCGTTGGGCGTTTATATATACAATGCATGTATGGTTTAACTTGAGAGTGTATTCTCGGTTGGGTTGCATGTATGGTAGTTATGGGTGTTTCACGTGACCCGGAGTTTGGGGCGTGACAGAATGGTATCAGAGCTCTGGGTTCGAATACCTTTGAGCCGTGGGAAGAGGTTGTATTCCGTGTGAGGTTGATTGTGTGTGCTTGACTGCATGTGTTTAGATGTTTTGATAACATGAATGTGATAAGCATGCGGGTCATACGTGAACGATGTGTATATGTGAGCATGTGGGTTGAATCTTAGGAGTGATAGTCTTGCCTTTGAGCGTTTAGATTAACAAACTTGGGTGCCAAGTTAGAAACGTGTTTAGCTGACGTGATTTCTAGCTGGGAGTCTAAGTAGGTTATCCAGATTGGCAAGTCATTCTTGTTGGTTATCCTCGGTATGCGGATTTTGTTTAGCATGAACTTATGTGGCTATGTGTTAGCATGCTTATGTTGTTCGCGTTTATGTTCATGCGATGTGCTGCGTCTTACGTTCTGTCCTCCCTTTCATATAAACGCGATGTTTACGCGGAGAGGGCGAGGCGGTGTTCAAGGCTGTAACCATGGGTTTGGAGTTGGTGGTGGACTCCGTGGATGGTGTGCTGTGTGGAGGTAGTAGTTGGTGTGATTGTGAGGTCGGGGTGTGTTGTAGATCTCGTGTCTTTGAGATAGTTGGTCATTGTTTAGGATACCTAACCGTGATTGACTATATCCTAGGAATGGTTTGGCTAACCATCTCGTATGCATGTATCGATTGCGATCGACGATTTGTTCTTTTGACCTTGAGATGAATTTTGGGGTCGAAATTCCTTTAGGGGGGGGGGGTAGACTTGTGAGACCCTAACCCGTTTTCCTTTTTTGGCGTTTTCAGATGCGTGTTTTGTGTTTTTCTTTAGTATGTTTTCAATGCTTTTGATGCATGATCTGGGTTAGATATGCATGCGTGGTAGGTTCTTGGTGCCGCTGGCCGTTGTGGCGCGATTTTTGAAAAAATTTCAAAAAAAAGATATTTTGGAGGTCTATAAATATCTAGAGTTAGATATTTTCAAAAGATATTTTCAAAACTTAACTCCTAAGTTTCGTCCTTTTTCTCTCTGCCTTCTCTCTAAGTTCTCGGGGGCCCGGGGCTCGATTTCTGACGATCAGATTGTGGATTCTTAGTATCGACATCGAGGGCTACGCAACCATCCAGTCAGATTTTGATTCTGGCGAAACTCAATTTTACACGTGGATCGAGGCATCGAGTTTTTAACTCACTGAGGTAGGATTGTAGACTCTTATGTCTTATAAGGGTACTACAGTGTAATCGTGTGCGTTTTTAACGATTAGATTGCTGTAGATCTGACTTTGTTTCAAGAAAATTGAGTTTTGATTAAAAAGTGGGTTTTTGTGTCGATTTCGGTGGATGAAATCGGGTTTGAGTTTTTCTTTTCGAGGTTTTGTGGTAGTTTCGGGTTTGGGCACATCCGAGGGTGTCGAGATAGTGGTTAAAGGCTTATATTTGTGGTTGAAATGGTGGTTTGTGAGTGTTTGAGTGTTTTGGGGCCAAGAACACTCAAAAACAGAAAATCTGGATTTTTCTCGGGTGGTAGCTCGCTTGAGCGCCCGATGTCCGCTCGAGCAAACTAGCTGCGTAGGGCCATTTTGATATGATTTTATCTCCCTCGTCCAGACTCGGAATTAGGTCATTATTGTACTCAAATTGAAGCCCCAGAAGTCCTCTTTCCATTAACACCTCTCTCACCTTAAAATGCTTTTTGTAGAAAAAGTTATGATCAAAAGAGTGAAGGTGTGTCAAGATTTTTAAACTGTTTTTGACCTGTTTTTGGCCGAATGTTTGGGAACAAGTTGTTTTTCATCCTTGTTGGCCCTTTTGACCTAGTTCCATGTTTCGTGGGGCGTTGTGGTGTTCTTGGAGGTGTTGTGGGTTTGTGTTGGCCGTGTTGGGCATGTGTGGGTTTGTATTTGCCGTGTTGGACGTGTGTGAATCTGTTCAGGTCGTGTTAGGGTCTTGGGAGTTTGTTGGTTCTTTGGTTTCCATTTGGCATCCTACGGTATTCAATTGATTAATTTATAGGAATTAGTCGATTCAAATACCTGTGGATTCTTTTGGGGTTCGGTTGGTTGTGCGATGGCTCCGGGAGTCGTGTGGTGGCCTCTCGGTCGATTGGGTTATGGGGCTTGATCGATTGCTCTTCTCTAGTGATTTTTAGTTCATTGGATTATGGGGTCTTGTCAATTGAAGTCACAGAGAGGGTGTTAGTCATTTCATGCGGGGTGTTTGTGCATTGTTGTGTGTGTGATGGTTAGTGCATCGTCGCGTGCGGGTGTTTGGTTTTGTTTCTTGGTTTGAGGTTTCCTCCCAGCGTTGACCGCTCGAGTGGTGGTTGAGCACTAAAGCGGGGTGGTGCCAGAGTGTTGGGTCGGTGGTTGACCACTCGAACGGTGGTGGTGCGCTCGAGCGGGGTGATGGCAGTGTGTTATATCGGTAGGGGACCGCTCGAGCGGTGGTTATGTGCTTGAGCGGGGTTGTGGCTGTGTTCTATGTCGGTTGGGGATTGCTTGGGCTGTGTTGGCCTCCGGGTTAGGTTTTGATTTTGGTTTTTTGTATCATTAGTTGTCCCGGTGTGTGGACGGATCCCGATTTGTGGATGGGTCGTTCGGGTATCGAATGACGGTATATGTGGCATGTGATGTCGTGTCGGGTTATGTAACAAGTGGCATCATGATGTGAAGTTATATATGGCTGTGTGCATTTATAACTGGCGTTGTGCACTTATAACTCTAGTTTACTTATGTATAAAATATGTGTACGTGGATTACATGGCTTTGATGTCGTTATATGGAACGTGGTTTATACTTTAAAACGTAGAGTTTTATAGGCATGTATGTGTGGATGATGAGGAATTGATGCATGTGGTGCATGTTGGATGAGTTGCAAGTGTTGTGTGAGTCACGTGTGTAGCATGTGACGTGATTTGTGAAACGTAGTGATAGTACGTGGTTTTATGCATGTAAATCCTGATTAGGTTATGTATAGGAGTATGGAATGAGATAGATGAACATGTGGTTCTGTGAACGTTAGCTCTGGCTGACGGTGTATTCGATAGGGCTGCGGTCCCTCGGTGAAAGTCTGTAAAGGTGCATCTGGTAGGGCTGAGGTCCTTTGGTTAATGTCCGTGAAGGTTATGGCTGAGGTCCTTCGGTTAAAGTCCGTGAAGGTTAGGGTTGAGGTCCTTCGGTTGAAGTCCGTAAAGTTGTATGGTAGGGCTGAGGTCCTTCGGTTGAAGTCCGTAAACGTGCATTAACGGGGACTGCGGTCCATCAGTTAAAGTTCGAGAAGGTTCATGGCTTGCATGCACTGCATTGTGGGATGGATAGACCAGTTTTCAAACTGTTTTAAGAGTCGTGTGAATCGCGATCTAAAAACCCTTTTTCAATTGTTTTGTAGGCTCCTGTGTGCGAGTCAAAACCTGCTTTGTATCCTCGCTTTCCCTTGCATGTGAAAATTATTTTAAAGGCTTGAAAGAGAGTCTAAAACCTGCATTTCGATTTCTTAGCATGTTTTGTTTATATTGCCTGCTTGTCTAGTTTCTGCTGAGCTTTGGCTTACGGTGTGGGATAAAATATTTTCAGGTACCAGCCACATAGGTTGATCCGGAGGTGCTGGAGAGATTGAAGACCTTTAACCTTCTTTTTTGTTCTTTCTATTACATGTATATGTTGTAACATATTTTTCGGTGTTGGAACCATGTAGTATAAGCTTTTGGCATTAGAGCCTTCTGTTTTGTAAGCCGTTGGGCATTTATTTATATAATGCATGTATGGTTTAACTTGAGAATGTATTCTCGGTTTGATTATATGTATGGTAGTTATGGGTGTTTCACGTGACCCGGAGTTTGGGGCATGACATTACTTTTCAAATTTGGATATATAAACTTTATGTTGATTTGAATGGAATGTATATAAAATGAATTTACATATTATATGTATTTGTAATTTTTTTAATAAAGTTGAATGATATATTACAGAAAAATCTAAATTATGTTTTAGCCAAATAAAAAATAAAAAATAAAAAAAAAATAATATGTGAAAACAACAAATATATATATATATTTGGCAATGAATAAAAGCGTCGGAAAAAGTTTACCATTAACGACACATTTATTTGTGTTGGCAAAGTATTAAAATTAAAAATATTATAATTACTTTTGCCGACAACTATGACATTGCTAAAAGTGTTAAATCTACCCAATTTTTATGTTTTTTTGCCAACGAATTTTGTATTGCCGACACTGCTTTTAACTTATTGGCGACTCACAATTATGTGGCCAAATCTATTACTTTTGCCGATGCAATGTATTAGTGACGCACAATTGTGTCGCCAAATCTATTACTTTTGCCGATGCATGGGGTACGCGTTGGCAAAACCTTTTCTCGACACACTTTTGGCGACGGATTTGCCATGCACTATTTTTCGTTGCCAAAAACTTTTGCCGAACCAATTAGGCTTTTCCCGACAGCTTTGCTTGTGCCGCTGAAAGTGCATTTTGTTGTAGTGCTAGAGGGAACCAAATTAAAATAAATTCAAAATTTTGCTCATTATAATTAACGATATTTTAATTATGTGGCTTTTAGCCCACTCGCTATAATACTCGAAGAAAACAAACTAACGGATAAAAGCCAAAAGGCAGATATTTTCACTACGATCAGACCCGGTACTGAAAAAAGCTATATCCAGTATTTCTCAGAAGGTATAACAAATAAGTAATTTCTGTTCACTGGTTGTGAAAACATGTTTAGCGGTGTTATCTACCGGTACCTGGTGTGTAGATACGGGAGCCACTAATTGTGAGACCCTGACCTGTTTTCTTTTTCAGCGTTTTGGACGCGTGTTACGTGTTTCCGTTTGAGCATGTTTTTATTGCTTTCGATGCATGATCTGGCTTAGATATGCATGCGGGGTAGGTTCCCGAGGCCGTGGCCGAGGCCATTGGGGCGAAAATTTTGAAAATTTTCAAAAAAAAGATATTTTATAGGCTTATAAATATCTGGAGTTAGATATTTTCAAAAGATATTTTTTAAAACTTAACTCCTAAATTTTTCGTTTTTCTCTCTGCCTTCTCTCTAAGTTCTCGGGGGCTCAAGGCTCGGTTTTCAGCCATCCAACAGCGGATCCTTGCTTTTGGCGTCGTGGACTACGCAACCATCCGGTCAGATTTTGATTCTAGCGAAGCTCAATTTTGCACGTGGATCGAGGCGTCGAGTTTTTAACTTACCGAGGTAGGATTCTGGACCTGTATGTGTTATAAGGGCGCTATGGGTAATCGGGTGTCTTTTTATCGGTCGGATTGTTGTAGATTTGATCTTCTATAAAGTTAGGTTTTTGGGTTAAAAATTGGGTTTTTGTCGATTTCGATGGATGGAATTGGGTGTCGAGGGTTTCTTTTGAGGTCTCGGTGTTAGGCCTAGATGTGAGAGTGTTCACGGTTGTTAAATCGGTGTTCGAAAGTGTCGATTCGAGGCCTGAAGGGTTGAACCAGTAGCTCGAAATCATTTTTCGCCGAGGTTTGGTCGACGAAACCATGGGGTTCGATCGACTGAAGTCTGGTTTGGGGTTCGGTCGATCGAACCTATGGGTTCAGTCGACTGAATCGTGTGTGACGCGTTTTGGTGGTTTCTAGTAGGGTGTTCGGTCGACTGGGGCTTAGGTTCGGTCGACTGAACCTGGGTAGCCTCGTTTTGATGGTTTTGCTTGGGTTTTGGTTTCCAACTGGCGTCCTACAGTATTCAAATGATTGATTTATGGGAATTGATCAATTCAAATACCTGTGGATTCCTTTGGGTGTCGTGTTGGTGATTGGCCTTCCTCTAGTGGTTCTTAGTCAATGGAATTATGGGGTTCTGTTGATTGAAATCATGGAGAGGGGAGTTACTTGTTCCTCGGTTTGGTTGGTCGTGTGGTGGCTTCGGGGTCGTGTGGTGGCCCTGGTGTTTTTTGTGATACCGTCCTCGGGTGTGACATGCGTGGTTAGTTTAGGGTTTTTGGCAAGGTGGTGTGAGTGTTGGTTATGTGCGCGACGTGTGGGTTCGTGGTTTTGTTTAAGGTGGTGTTCTGGTGAGAATCGGTCTGTGGGAGGTTTCAAGTGTTGATCTTTGGATTAGGTGTTGGTTGTCCCTGTGTGTGGACGGGTCCCGATTTGTGGACGGGTCATTCGAGTATCGAATGACGGGTATGCGGCTTGTGAGGTCTTGTCGGGTTATATGGTTATGTGCATTTATAACTGTTTATTTACGTAAGTGGATTACATGGCATGATATCTTATGTGTATCATGGTTGCATGCTGTAGAAGTTAGAGTTTTATTAGGCATGAATGTGATGGATCTGTGGGGCACATGCATGTGGTGTATGTGGTATGTTATATGCATTTAAATCCTAATTAGGTTATGCATAGGAATGTTCGGTGTTATCTCGTAGTTTACAGTATTATCCTGTAGCGTGCAGTTTTACCCTATAACATGCGGTCTTATCCCGTGGTATGCGGTCTTATCTCGTGGCATGCGATTTTATCCCGTGGTATGCGGTCTTATCCTGTGGTTTAATCCGTGGTCGGTGGTCCTATCCCGTGGCTTATGGTAAGGTTTACGATTTTATTCCGTGGTTAGGTTTGTGATTTTACCCCGTGGTTGGTCTATGGTTTTATCCCATAGTGTACGGTTTTATCCCGGGAATGTATGCTATATAAGGATCTCTATATCAGTGTTAGGACTTTGGTTGCGGCATGTAAGGGCTGGTTGTTTGTATCATGGGTCGCATGTATTGTATCATGGGATGGATAGACCAGTCACGCTGGTTGATCTAGAGGTGCCGGAGGTGGTGGAAGAGTGTAGTCTTTCTTTTTGCTAGCTTTGTTACATGTATGCTTATAACATATTTTCGGGTGTTGATGCCGTGTGCTGTTGCCGTTTGGCGTTTATATACAATGCATGTATGGTTTATAATGAGAGTATGTTCTCGGGTTGGATATCATGTATGGTTGTTTATGGGTGTTTCACGTGACCCGGAGTTTGGGGCATGACAGATTGGTATCAGAGCTCTGGGTTCGAATACCCATGAGCCGTGGGAAGAGGTTACATCACCGTGTGAGGTTGATTGCATGTGCTTGGTTGCATGTGTTTAGATGTTTTGATAACATGAACGTGATAGCATGCAGGTCATATGTGAATGACGTGTATATGTGAGCATGGGGGTTGAATCTTAGGGGTGATAGTCTTGCCTTCGGGCATTTGGGTTAACAAACTTGGGGGCCAAGTTAGAAACGCATTTAGCTGACGTGATTTTTAGTAGGGAATCTGAGTAGGTTATCCAGATTGATGTGCCATTCTTGTTAGTTCTCCTTGGTATATGTGAAGTTGTTTAGCATGAACCTATGTGACTATGTGATAGCATGCTAAGTGTTTAGCGTTTATGTTCATGCCATGTGCTGCATCTCATATGTCGTTTTCTTTCCTATAGACACGATGTCGGTGAGGAGAGGGCGAGGCCGTGGTCGAGGCCATGGCTGTGCTGTTGGCCAAGGGGATGTTCCTATCCCTGATGCTGGAGATGTAAATCCTCCCCAAGGACCTATTGACATGGTAGAGCTGGTGCGTGCGCTGGTGGGTTCCATCGGCCAATTGGTTGAGACCGTTAGAGGTGAGGTTGTTAAAGAGAGGGTGCTTGAGGCAAGGGGTACTGTGGTGATGCGGGAGTTTAGATGCATGAATCTGCTTACCTTTGCTGGAGACCCAGAGCCTCTTGTGGAGACGGAGTGGTTGGAGCTGGTGACGCGGATCCTCGACACATTGCAGATTGTGGAGGATGAGTTGCGGGTTTCATTTGCCACCTTCCAGTTGAGGGGCGCTGCTCATCAGTGGTGGAGATACGCTAGGACGACTGTAGGATTCACTTGGGCAGCTTTTATAGGAGTATTTCTGGAGAAATACTTCCCGGCTTTGTAGAGGGATTTATATAGGGAGGAGTTCTACACTCTTACCCAAGGGGCGATAGATGTCATGCAGTATGAGTCCAGGTTCACGTGCTTGTCCCGGTTGCTCCAGAGTTGGTGAGCACAGATGAGTTGCGATCGATGAGGTTTGAGCGGGGCTTGAGGCCAGCGATTAGGGAGCGTGTTGTTGCATTGGGACTTCGGGTGTTCACAGAGCTGGTGGAGACAGCAGCGAGGGTGGAGAACACCATGTTTGAGATTTGAGCTTCCAGGGAGGCCAGGACATCGCAGGGTGGGACCGAGGTACAGACTAGTGGACGTTCCGGCAAGAGGCAGAAGTCCTCTAGTCCTAGTTTTCACCCATTTGGGTTACCACAGCAGTTCTCTACACCAGCACCATCAGTGGCTTCATCTTGGAGGCCGGAGCGGAGGGAGCTAATTTGTTATCCGTGTAGGCAGCCAGGGCATCGTGTGTCAGAGTGCCCACAGCCAAGGCAGTCTTAGGGTTCATGGATTCAGTCGCAAGGGAGAGAGTCACAGATTTGCTATGGATGTGGTCAGCCTGGACATGTTTGCAGGAACTGTCCCCAGAGGGAGAGTGCACCGAGTGTAGTGGGCACGCCAGCGGGTTCGTATGTGCAGAGCCGACAGCAGCATCCAGTGGTTCAGACTTCCCGAGCGACAATAGGTGGGGGTGCTTCAGTTCAGTCGATGCAGCAGCCGACAGCACCGTGTTCTGGTGGACAAGACAGAGTGGGATTGGCCCGAGTGTATTCACTTGTAGCTCCTGGTTCTTTGAGGGCACCAGCAGCGCGTGATGATGCAGATGTAGATCTCTCTCCACTGCACTGAGGTACTTTCTGAGTATGCAGGCTTTAGGCCAGTTTCCCTTATTGCATCAGTTTGGGAGTTGGTGATGGATTTTATTGGTGGCGTACTGTATTCAGGCAGTGGCTGGTGATGATGTGAGGTTGGGGTGAGTGGTAGATCCTGTGTCTTTGAGATAGTTGGTCGTTGTGTAGGATGCCTGACCTTGTTTGACTATATCCTAGGAATGGTTT
>JAUMHN010440249.1:0-11492 GCA_032360265.1 Heliamphora ciliata
ATTAAATACTAAAAATATAATTTTCAGTATACCAACCCTAACAATCTCCCACTTATACTCAAAACTATGCTGCCATATATCTGACTCCCATGCCCTCTACATGACTATCAAAAGTCTTAACCGGTAAGCTCTTTGTAAAGGATATGTAAGGCTGCCTCCTGATGCAAGTACTATGTCTGACTAGAAATTTGAGTCTGTGTACTCCAAAGATACTAGACTGTCTGCCTAGTAAACCAACATATAATTTTCAGTCCTTTTCTGGTACTTGATTATATTATTTACCGCAATCTAATACTCCTGTCCTGGATTAGACTGATATCTACTAACCATGCCAACGGTAAAGCAAATTTCGGGTCTAGTGCAAAGTATAACATACATGAGGCTTCCTACTGCCGAAGCATAAGGAACCGCCTTCACCTCTCTATCTCATCAGGTGTCGTAGGACAGCGATCCTTGAATAGAGTGATTCTATGCCTGAAAGGGAGAAAATCCTTTCTTGGAATCCTATATGCTAAAATGAGCAAGGATATCATCGATATACTTTTCTTGTGATAAGCCCAAGCTTGATCCCAAGGATGTGACTCGCACAAGCTTGATCCCAAGGATGTGACTGGCTTCTTCCAAGTCCTTCATATCAAACTGCCCAGATAACCATATTTTAACTGTAGATAATGCTTCACATCATTTTCGATGAGCAAGATATCGTCTATATAAAGTACTAGGAAGATCACCACGCTTCTGTTACGCTTCTTGTACACACAGGACTCACCCAGACTTTGATCAGAATCATAAGACTTTATAGTTTGATCAAACCGAGTGTTCCAAGTCCTCAATGCTTTCTTAAGTCCATAAATGGATCTCTTAAGCTTACACAACATGTGTTCCTGGCCTTTTTACAATGAATCCATCTGGTTGTATCATATAGATACACTTGTCAAGACTTCCGTTAAGGAAAGCTATCTTGATGTCCATCTGCTAGATTTTGTAATCAAAATATGCAGCAATGGATAAGAGAATCCGGATAGACTTAAGCATGGCTACCGATGAAATTTTTTTCTCATAATCGATCCCTTCTTTCTGAGTGAACCATTTAGCAACAAGCCTAACTTTGAAGGTTTCAATCTTCCCGTCTACTCCGCTCTTTTTCTTGTAGATCCACTTGCATCCAATGATTTTATCCCTTCGAGTGGTTCTACAAGTTTCTAAACCTGATTGGAATACATAGATTCCATCTATGAATTCATAGCCCTTTTCCAAAGATCTGCATCGTTGTCTTGTAGTGCTTTATTGTCGTTACAGGGCTCGGTATCCAGTTCTGTCGAGATCCTGTCAAAAGACTCTCCCAAGAACATATACCAGTCTGGTTGATGAATAACCCTCCCACTATGACGAGGCACTACCTGTGTCTGTGTACTAGTAGTAATATGCTGTACAGAATCAGAACCCTATGCATCAGCACCCTATTCTTGATTTGTACCTATCCCAATAATCCTCTGACTATGACGAGGTAATGGAATATCAGTGACTTGTGGTTCTTCTTCCGTTTTAGTGGTGTTTCTTCTCAGTTCTTTCAGAACAATATTGCTATTGGTCATGTGATCCATAATATAATCATCTTCTAAGAATCAGGTATTTGTGCTAACAATGACCTTTCGATCCTTAGGATTATAAAATAGACCACCATTTGTCCTCTTGGGATACCTCACAAAGAAACAGATTTCTTTCCTCAGTTTCATCTTACCTGCGTTCTCTTTCAGCACATGTGCTGGACACCCCCAAATCTAAATGTGTTTCAAACTAGGCTTACGCGTCCACAATTCAATGGGAGTAGAAGGTACTAACTTAGAAGGTACCATATTCAGAATATAAGCCGCTGTCTCTAAAGCGAGTCCCCAAAACGAATGTGGTAAATCTGAATAACTCATCATTGATCTTACCATCTCCATAAGAGTCATATTCTTTCTTTCTATTACACCATTCTACTGTGGAGTACCAGGTGTAGTCAATTGGGATGTAATCCCCTCTGATGACAAGTAGTCATTATACTCTCCAAAGAGGTCCCACCACGATCGAATCGTAGTGATTTGATACTTTTACCCAGACGCTTCTCTGCCTCCTCCTTGAATTCTTTGAATTTCTCAAAGTATTCAGACTTACGGTGCATTAGGTGAATATATCTCTACTTTGAGTAGTCATCAATGAAACTGGCAAAGTACTCAAAGCCACCTCTAGCCCAGATTGTCATAGAACTACACACATCAGAATGAACCAGTTCTAACGGTTCTTTAGCTCTATAGCCTTTGGTCGAAAAGGGCCTCTTGGTCATCTTACTCTCTAAGCAAGATTCACAGACTAGAAGTGCCTCAACTTCTAATGAACTCAAAGGTCCATCTGCTACCAGTTTGTTTATCCTTTTTAGATTAATATGACCTAAGAGTAAGTGCTAAAAAAATGTTTGGTTCATTGAAAAAGAAAACTTTCTCTTATGTGGTAATATAGATGTATTATTCGTTTCAGTTAGTTGCAGTTTAAGAGAGATTGAAGTAATAATATAAAGATTATCTACCAATGTACCAGAACAGATAACCCATTTATTATCCTTAATAACCACAGAGTTATTAAAATAAATCAAACATCCGTCTTTAGCCAATCCAGAAATGGAAACTAAGTTCCTTCTAATGGGAGGTACATAAATACAATCTCTCAATATTAAAACCCAATCTCTATCAAAACTGAGAGTGACATCTCCTACTGCAACTGCTATTACCTTTGTATTATTGCCCATATGCAGGTAATTTTTTCATCACTAAGTTGTCGAATTTCTTAGAACCCCTACAATGAATTGTTGACATGATTAGTGGCTTCCGTATCTACACACCAGGTACGGGTAGATAACACCACTAAACATGTTTCCACAACCAATGAACAGAAATTACCGTGTTTGTTCTACCTTCTGAGAAATACTAAACATAGCTTTTTCTAGTGTCGGATCTGGTTACAGTGAAAACGTCTGTCTTTCGGCTTTTTTACACCAATCTGTGGCCCACTAACTACCTTGGAAACCGTGTATCCCTGTTTCTGAACTTTTTTTCTTCTTTATGCCTTTTGGCCTCGAGGAAGAACAATTTTTCGAAACAGACACATTTCTTGGTATTGAAGGAATAGCATTTATAGTTAAAGTTATATTCAATTTACATTTTTAATCAACATAATTTGGTCACGTTAGTTTGTTTTATTTGAGTATTAAAGCGAGTGAGTTGAAATTCATTTTAATCATGAGGATCACATAATTATTTAAAATCGTTAATTATGATGAGCAAAAGTTTAAATTCATTTTAATTTGGTTCCCTCTTCTATTTTAAAATTAATTCGTTAGTAGTCTAGTAACTTGTGAATAGCATGCCACGTTGGGTGGATATCTACTATCCATAATAAGACCAGACAAGCCAATTATTTTTAATTTTACTATCTAGGCAAATTGATCATGCCAAGTAAAATTAAATAGCTGATATAGTTTCGGTATAGTATATAATAGCAGTGACTCAGTTAGAGAGAATATTATTATATACAGTTAAGTTTTAACCATCACCTAATCCCAAATTAATTGTTTTAAAATGAACCATTTAGTTGGAGAAGTGATTCACACTAACAATTATTCAGAATTATTTCTAAAGGAGGTTTGTACTGGCGATACCGCAATTAATCTGTCCGTTGGGGAGGAAAGCCTTACTGCCGACACGCAGGGTTTAATTGCATCCTACAAACTGGTGATGGAGACTGCAGGATTTATCTGTGAATAAATTCTCTCTACCACTTAAATTTTTAAAACATTTTTGAGGGTTATAAAAATCCATTTAATTAAAATAAATTTATTAATTTCGAAAGTCACACGATATGAAAGAATCAAATATCTTTTCGTGTACACGATTTCAAAGATTCTGATTTATCAAACCATATTTTCGTGTTTAAATGCGTAACAAATAAAATTTAATAAATGTACAGTTTTTTCGTTATCTTTTCAGATAATGTAGTGATTAAAGGTATTTATTTATTTTATTTTTCATTCCACATTTTTTGAAAAATAATAATTTATTTCGATTAAATATTTTTTTATTTAATTAATTCAAAATCCGAAATTAATTCTCACGTTTTTTCAAAATATCCAATTTTAAAAAAATCATCTTAAACGTGATATTTTTATAAAAAAATAAAATATCTAAAGTTTTTCTATTTAATTAAAATTAATTAATTAAAAAAAACTTAATTTTATTTTTTATTACAAAATATTTTAATTAAAACCGAATATTCTAATTAATTAAATTAACAGGATAAATAAAATCAATAAATATCATCCACGAAGTTAATAAAGAATTAAATACAAGATAAATATAAATATCCCGATTTTATAATTCATCTAAAACTCTAAAGAGTTTTAATTTCCTGTTAAGAGATAAGCTGTAATAATCCTGTTCCGAATCAGATTTTTGTATCCAATTTGCATCAGAACTCCTTGATACTATCTGATATATCAATATATATCGCATCAGTCTCGTATATATCAGAATATACATCAAACCAGTCCCGGGAGAGAGAAAGTCGCCGGACCACCATCAGCCACCGTCGGCGCCGCCTCGTCCGAGCTCCATTTTTTACGTGCTTTATATCGTTGGAAAGCTCTCGCAATATGGGATTTTTCTGTCAAAAAATCTGTTGAAACACTTCTCGAAAAATGGCTAAAAAAATGGCCCGAACCTCAAAAATGCTGCTGCCCGCCACAGCACTGCGCCGCCAACTTCCCGAGGCTTTTTCGACCTCTTCCGAACTTGGTTTTTGACGTACTTTATATCAAAAGAAATCTCTCAAAAAGTACTATTTTTCTATGAAAAAATATGCTCAAAAACAGCTCAGTAAACCGTCGGAAAATGGCTTGAAATGGATTACCGCCGCTCACCAGCGCCGCAGCCTTTTACCGCCTACTTCTCGAGGTCGTTCCGGCCTCATGCGAACTCTATTTTCGACGTACTTTATATCAAAAGAAAGATCTCAAAAGGTACTATATTTCTATAAAAAAATAATTTTCAAAAAAAGCCCAAAAAATTGTTGAAAAAACTGTCTGAATGCTGCTATTGTAGTGCCGCCGCCGCAAGAAAAAGCCGCAGCTATTTTTTTCTTTTTTAATGCATTGTGTGGCTCAGTTTTTTTTTCTTATTTTTGATAGTATTTTAAGATATGTTTTACTGCTATTTTATGTTTAAATTTTTTTCCAACAAATAGTCCAAAAAATGGCCTGAGAAATCATAAAAATTCCCGCCGAACTACCGCCGGCAAAGCCACCGGAACCGGGCTATTTTGGTGATTTTTCCATGCTATTTTGACTTTTTTTTAATGCTATTTTTTATACATAAATATTACAGAAAAACTCATCAAAAAAAATCGTTTAAAACCATTAAAACTTATCGCGATCTGTGTGGCCCATAAAAATCTAAAGCACTGTCGGTGCCGCCTCCGTTCTTCGTGTTCTTGGACAAAT
The DNA here is from genome assembly GCA_032360265.1 of Heliamphora ciliata. NCBI lineage: Eukaryota > Viridiplantae > Streptophyta > Magnoliopsida > Ericales > Sarraceniaceae > Heliamphora > Heliamphora ciliata. The sequence goes on from JAUMHN010440249.1 coordinate 5,531, forward strand.
TTAATCTGTTATTAAATAATCTAAATAGATATTTAAAAACATAAAACTAGCTATTACATCGATCCTACGTTCCGAAAGCTCACATTTGATCTATCACGGTCAACCCCCGTGATTAAAAAAAAAATATAATCATCATTCATACAAACCATTCAATCAAATATGAAAAAAAAAATAATCATAAAATCGGGATTAGAACGCTTGCAAAATAAAGTTAGCAACAGTTCTAAAACTACATGACCCCGATAACTGTAAACAAAAAACAAAACGACTCTGATACCAATTTATTGGAGGTAATACTGCCAAGATCATTGTTTTTGTAAAACGATTTTTGGTAAAAAAACTAACTGGACGGGCAAACGCCGAAACGGGTTTCAGATAAAATTTTTGACATTGGACGATCAAAATAAAACATGTGCAACTAAAGTTAATTTAGAGGAATACCTCTTGTCGATCTAATCTTCAACTACGACTTGATTCTGAGTTGAAACTCTAGTTAGATCTTCTACTATATTTTGTTACGCGATCCTCGAACATAGTGTGGGCTACGATCATCCAAGAACTCGTACCGGTAGAATCTCAATATATTTAAGTCTTGAAAAATAAAAATAATATCATAATAATAATGATATAGAATCATTAAAAACTGGTTCAGGCTACCCGCATATATATAGGGCTACAGTAGGGACCTGTGGAGTAATTATGAGTTAGATTTCTAGTGGAACATAGACACCTACTAGAGGTTTTTACAATTATGAAAAGACATGCAGTGATTTCTGCAATTTTCATAAAATACTGAATTACAATTCACACCACTAAAGAACTATAATTGTACTTTGACCCATAATCTCAAGATCTTCTTGCATTGAACTCCTGTTATTAAATACTTACTATTTTTTTCACGTTAAAATTCTCGATACCCGCTAATTAAATTTAATTACTAACAATTTAATTTAATCGATATCTTGATATTCCTTAAATCCTTCCGTTTAACTTATTTGACTGCCGGAGAATTAAATCCACCTGCAGGATTTGGCCCGGTCAAAACTTATAAGCATAAATAATACCGCTATCCAACTTATCGAGAATATTGACCCATATAAGATCACACCCTCTAATGAATCAAACCAACGAATATTAAATGTATGCAAATCAATAATTATTTCAGGATTAAGAGGATAAGCACTATTCATAATAACTTTGGGGTGTGAATTAATTTATATAATAAGTACAAAATTAATTATCCCAAATGTCCCGTTCAATACACACAAAGTGTACTAACACAGAGAGTCGGAATAATAGACGTTACTATTATCTGTTCCTCATAATCAAGACAGGCCTATTAAAACTCTGTGCTATACTCGTACCGATGGTATGCCCATTTCCATCTAAACTGTAAACATAAAATATATATTCTGTAAGAACTTAAAATTTGATCTTTTATGTGCAAGCCGTACTCTACACACCAGATTAAATATTATACTGAATATTGGACATCTATGCATATCAAAGAAATGATACACATACATTGGTCATAAAGATTCTCATAAAATATAAAATTAATTTTACTAAAAATAAAATTAAATACTAAAAATATGGTTTTCAATATACCAACCCTAACACTTGGCCCTAGTTTTCACCCATCTAGGTCCTGACAGCAGTTTTTTGCACCAACACCATTGGTGGCCTCGTCTTGGAGGTCAAAGCAGAGGGAGTTGATCTGTTATTGGTGTGGGCAGCGCAGGCATCGTGTGGCAGATTGTCCGCAGTCGAAGCAATCTCAGAGTTCGGTGCCAGTTCAGTTGTAGCGATGGGAGCCGCCAGTTTGTTTTGGGTGTGGTCAGACATGGCATATTGCTAGGAACTGTCCTCAGGGAGGTAGTGCATCGAGCACTGCAAGTGCAATACCAGTACAGGATTGACAAGGTTATCAGCAGCCAGCAGTGCAGACCTCTAGGGTGACTGACTGCGGTGCTTTAGTTCAGTCAGTACGGTAGCCGACGGTCCCAGGGTATGGAGGGCAGGCCAGGATGACACAGGGCCGGGTGTATGCTCTTCTAGATCCTAGTTCCTCCAAGGCACTAGTTGTGCCGGATGATGCAGCTACTCCTCCAGGGAGCAGAGGTACTTTCTGAGTACGTAAACTTTGGGCCAGTGTTCCTATTAGCACGAGAGCTTTGTGTTGCTTCTCTTCATCTGTTTGGGAGTTGGTGATGGACTCCGTGGGTTGAGTGTTGGGTGTTGAGACACTAGTTGGTGAGCTTGTGAGGTTGGGATGAGATGTAGATCCCGCGTCTTTGAGGTAGTTAGTCGTTGTTTATAGTGCACGACCTTGTTTAACTATATCCTAAGAATGGTTTGGCTGATCACCTCTCATACCTGTGTCAATGGTGATCGACGGGGTTATTTCTTTTGACCTTATACCGAATTTTGGGAACGAAATTCCTTTAAGGGGGTAGAGTTGTAAAACCCTAATCCGTTCTCTTTTTCGACATTTTTCGACGCGTGTTTACTGTTTCCGTGATAACATGTTTTATATGCATTTTTATGCATGATCGGGTTTAGATATGCATGTGGGGTTGGTTTTCGGAGTCGTTGGGCGCTATGATGCGAGTTTAAAAAAAAAAAATTTTTTGGCGAGCCTATAAATATCTAGTCTTAGATATTTTTTTATAAATCTTCTCTCTCTCTCTAGCCTTGAAATCTCACCAAACGCTCTGCCTTCTCTCTAACTTCTTAGGGGCCCGGAGCTCGATTTTCGACGATTAGATAGAAAATCCCTAGTATCCTAGTGGTGGGCTACACTTTCATCCAGACATAATTTTATTCTGACAAAGTTCGTTTTTGCACTTGATTCGAGGCGTCGAGTTTTTAACTCAACGAGGTGGGATCCTAGACTCTCATGTCGTATAAGGGTGCAACGTGTAATTGTATGTGTTTTCACTGGTTAAAAATGCATGAAAAATGGAATTTATGTTTCAAGAAAGTTGGGTTTTGGTTCAAAACCGTTTTTGTGTTGATTTCGGTGGATGGAATCGGGTTTTGAGTTTTCCTTTCGAGGTTCAGTGGTAGCTTCGAGTTTGTGCATGTCCGAGGGTGTCGAGAAGGTGCTTGGATGCTTCAATTTGTGGTTGAGATGGTGGTTTGTGTGTGTTTGAGAGTTGGTGGCTTACAACTCAAAAACAGGGAAAAATCTAGATTTTTCTCGGGTGGTAGCGACGTCCGCTCGAGCGAACTGGCTGCGCATGGCCATTTTGTTTTGATGATATCGCCCTCGTTCGGACTCAGAATTGGGTTGTCCTTGTACTCAAATTGAAGTCCTGGGAGTCCTCTTTCCAATGACACCTCTCTCGCAAGAAAATACTTTTTGTAGAAAAAGTTATGGCCCAAAGAGTGAGGGTGTGTCAAAATTTGTTAACCGTTTTTCACCCGTTTTTGGCCGAATGTTTGGGAAAAGATCATTTTTCATCCTTGTTGGCCCTTTTTATCATGTTTCTTGTTTCTTGGGGCGTTTTGTTGTTTTGGTTGGTTGTGGGCTCGTGTTGAGCACGTGTGGGCGTTGTGGGCTCGTGCTGGGCGCATGTGGGCGTCGTGGGTTGTGTAGGACACGTATGGGTATCGTGGGCTTGCATTGGACGTGAGTGGGCCCGTGTTGGCTGTGTTGGGCGTATGCTGGTATGGGTTGTGATGTGTTTGTGACTGGCTCTCCTCTAGTGGTTCTTAGTCAATGAAATTATGGGGTTCTATTAACTAAAATCATGAAGAGGGGTGTTAGTCGTTTTTCGTTTCGGTCGGTTGTGGTGGGGCCATGGTGGTTTGTTGTTTATCGTCATCTTCGGGGATTACGCGGGTTGTTTTAGTGTGACGTTGGGGCATGGTTGTGTGAGTGGTGGTTTATGCATCGTTGCGTGCAGTGTTTGGTTTCACTTCTTAGTTGGGGGGTTTTCTCCCAGCGTTTGACCGCTCGAGCGGGCAGGTGGACGAGAGTTGGGTCGGTGGATGACCGCTCGAGCGTTCGCTCGAGCGGTGGTGTGGCAGAGATGTATGTTGGTAGGGGTTCGCTCGAGCGGTGGTTGAGCGCGCGAGCGCTTGAGTGGCGTTGGCCTTCGAGTCTGGTTTTGGTTTTTTGTGTTGTTGGTTGTCCGAGTGGGAGGATGGGTTATCCGGTGAGTGGACGTCTGGTTGTGTGGCATATGGTGCCGTTATGTGAAACGTAGTATTTTACGTGGTTATGTGCATTTAAAACTTTAGTTTTATTTATGCATGATGTAAGACGAAAATGTGGCCTTATATGATTCTGAAATGTAAGACAAAAATGTGGTCTTAGGGAATCTAAAACTCTGGTTTTAGTAATACGTGTGTGTGTGTGGGTGTGTGTGTGTGTGTGTGTGTGTGTGTGCATATGGACGGACGGAAATGTGGACTGATGTTCCGTGGACGTAAAAGTGGTCCGATGTTTCGAGAACGAAAAAGTGGTTCGAGGAACGTTAGATATATTAATCCTATTTAACAATGCATGCGTGTATGCGTAGAATCGAAGCGACGAAAAAGTGGTCCTAACGATGCATTTTATGTGCGGGTATCTAAAGGACGGAAAAGTGGTCCTGAAGAGGCACGTGTTGTGTATGTTGCACGTGATGTGTTGTGCAGGATGTTTGTGTTGCGTCGTGTAGATGGTGTATGTCGCGTGAGTTGCATGTGTTGCATGGGTTAACTCTGGTTAACTGGGCTGTTGTTGGGGCTTGCAAAAGTCTATATATATATATATATATATATGTATATATACGTGTGTTGCATATATACCTGTGTTGTATCTGGGCTCATGAGTGTCAAGGCTCGTAGGAGTCGATCCTTGCATGAGAAGCACTGCAGCATTTTCATGTATACAAAACCATTTTTAAACTATTTTTAAGGCTCTTGTGTGTCGTGATATAAAACTGTTTTCAAGCTTGTTTTGAGGCCCGGGTGAGTCGTTACATACATATTACATCTGCTAGCACGTTTAGCTTATAATGCACGTTTGTCTAGTTTCTGCTGAGTTTTGGCTCACGGTGTGAGATTTGAAAAGTTTTTCAGGTACCGGTCACGCAGGTTGATTTGGAGGTGCCGGAGGGATAGACGATTTGTAATCTTCCTTTTGTTTCTTTTGAGCCATGTATGTTTCCATATCAGCGGTGTTGGGACCGCGTGTTGTAAGCCTGAGGCCGATAAATATTAAATGCATGTATAATTTATTTTGAGAGTATAACATCGGGTTGGATGTTATGTATGTTTGTTGTTGGGTGTATCATGTAACCCGGAGTTTGGGGCGTGACACTTATCCTCCTAATTCTGAAATAATTATTGATTTGCATATATTTAATATTCATTAGAAGGTGCGATTTTATACGAGTCTATATTCATAGTGAGTTAGATAACAGTATTATTTATATGAAAAATATTAATTATTGACGAAATCTACGTCCCGGATGATCGGGATTGACGATACCTCTTTAACGATGCTTATAAGTTTTGACCGGGTCAAACCATACAGGTGGATTTGATTATCCGGCGGTCAAATAATTTAAGTGGAAGGATTTAAGGAATATCAAGATGTCGATTAAATTAAATTGTCAGTAATTAAATTTAATTGGCGGGTATCAGAAATCTTAACGTGGGGAGAAATGGTAAGCTTAAATTAAATTGTTTAGTTTCCTTGTTTGTTTGGTATGTGATGTAACTACCTGGGGTATACCCCTTGGAATCATGTACATTTTTTTTCTTTATGTTACAATTAATTACCTAAAAAAAAGAAATGGTAAGCTTTTAATAACAGAAAAAAGTGGCATTTGATGAAATCTATGCACCAGTAGCTAGAATGGAAGCCATCCGCATGTTGCTTGCATATGTTGTTAGGGTTGGTATACTGAAAATCATATTTTTAGTATTTAATTTTATTTTAATAAAATTAATTTTTTATTTTATG